>CABFVX010005899.1:0-45545 GCA_902151425.1 Timema shepardi
CTTGTGAATGTGAGGAATGCCAGGCCTCCACCGTGGTTCGGATTCCACGTTAAACTGTAGGTCCTCCATTTCATGTCACAATCACCTTACCATTACACATTAGCGTAAGTGGGTATAACCCGAACGGGTAGTAAGACGCGGTGCTAATAATAATAATAATAATAATACAAATAAGAATCACCATTAGCGTGGAGAGAGGATGAGAAAACCATAAAAATAAATCACTTGTCGAAAACCACCCTCAGTTCACTGAGCCAAGATACAGAGCCTCCTCGTCAACAACTATCGAGAGCTATCTGCTAATCACGCGCTCGTCAGTCTGGCCGAACCCCCTAAGAGATCTGCGTGTGAGTCATCTGATTAAGAAAGTTGCGCGCACACAGAACTTGCATGCACCAGTTTCAAACAACTGTATCTCTGTAGCCATTGAGGAATGAACACATGGGTATATGCACTTTTTTACTCGGAATAATCGATACCACAACCTTCCATAATATATACAATTCCTCCTGAAACACTATATAAGATTACTATTAGTCCAATGTGATTTAATCACAGAACCTTTGACATATTTTAAAGGGGTATTTAATCTGTTATTTCTGAATCAACTGACCACAATAGAACACTACTTATAAACTAACTCAATTGTAGAATAAACACAACATACAGTCCTGCAGTTACTAATTCATCACGTTGAAAGATGAAGCTCCACTTTCACCAACGATATATTTCTTGGTCAAGCCAGGAGTTGAACTCGGGATCATTATATTAATAGAAAGATGTGCTGACGACTGAACTGAAATGTCGTTTATTTGTGTGTGTGTGTTTTTATTTTCATTCTAACGACTGCATTACAGTAGCGAGGAAAGTGAATGCTTTAAAAATAGTGAAAAACATCAAAATTGGCTATAGTTTATTAATAATTATAATTTGGTTAACCTACAATAATGATAATGATGGTAGCAAAAATTATCAAAATTAAAATGGTATAATAGTTTCAAGTAAGCACCTTATATTGTACTAGAAATTTTGAAGATATAAATCTTTTGTTTGAAAAATAAAGACAATAAAATTTGCTAGTTGGCAATAAAAATCCAATGTACTCGTACAACCTTAAAAGTTCAACGATTTACACTTTTCTTGATCAAATACACATACAATAAAACAAAAATTTTAAAAATTGTTAATATAAAATAGTATTAATACATTAACAAAAATAAACATTTTATCTATATTAATTGAAGTGGTCATTGTAAAAAGGAGATAACCTATGTTATAAAATCACCATTGTGAGATAAACACTAAATTTTTTGCAAATTGAACAGATTGTTGTGACCCTAACAAAACATGACTTTATTTGATAGAGGAAGGCTAGATATTAATTTTTAGCCTTTTGTGTTAATCTCAGAATTAAATATTTTCTTGTGAAGTAAAGCTTATTTAAAAAAGAAAAAACATGTTGAAAATTTTTGCCTACATTCTACTAAAAACTACAATAAAAATATCAGACCACTTCTTAAATAATCCGGGATTTCTAAACGTCTACAACACCTATCAGTGCTCTCCCATGTAGCACCCTTAAGAACCTGGTTACTTCGACAAATTGAAGGTGACGCTAACCCGTGATTGTGGTCTAGAAACATCTAATTGGCCATGAAAGTGAATACATTTGGGTCATTCACATAAAAAAAGCTTTATTCTTGCACCATGGTGTCCTGGTTGAGGCGGTTTTTTTTTCATGGCGACCAGATTACAAGTGCAGCTATGGCCTTGGATTGTAGCTGTTAGTCAGCTTTGGCTGCTCTCGGTGCGTCCTCATACTGGCAATAGACACACGTCAACTACACAATAATTGGGAGTTTTCACCAACTCTTCCCAAAAAGGGATGATAACGTTAAAATATAGCCATGTTTAGTCAAGACAAGCATGTTCATACAGTCGAGGCCATTCACCTGGATTCTGACAACTAACCCACTATGGGGGAGGTCGTGTGACAAAAACTTAAGACCCCTAAAATGATATGACCTCTTAATATAACGACCTTGTCCCAATCTTACTTGCCTCGAGTGGTTCTCCGCTAAAAGGAGTGGGAAAGAATACCGCAGAAAGCCAGGGAGTCTCAGCGTTGCTAAGCAACCGTTCTTCGCTACCAAGCAATGTTTCTTTTAGCCGAGAAATCCCGCCTACGGTAGGCCCTCTTGTGCTGCCGAGGTCACAAAACTTCCCTTCCTCCAAATTCTCTATCCTAGTGGAATTGAAACTTCCCAAAGAAATATTTAAGATTAGTCTAGGAGTTCTTGGGGAAGTTTATTTTGGTTAATTTAATTTATATTGAAAAAAATAAAGCTCGAATTTATCATCACAACATAATATGCTACATTATATTTTAGGAAATAGTCAAAGAAATTCGTTGTATAATACTTTCACGGAATACTAGACACATCTTAACACTATTATGTCTGGCAGGAACGAATCCATGATACTTTAATGTTGAAGTTGGTATGTAAGTTAAGAATACTATTTATATTTATTTAGTATCAGGTGATATTAATAAAACATTATTTACTTCCTACTAATTTTTTGAAGAGTATTTACATATTCTGTTTAAATAAAAGTTTGAATAATTGCTTATGAATGAGTATTTACACCCTAGTTTATCAATGAAAACACTATAGACTCACAACGCAAAATACATATTCAAATAATTTTGATTAACCTCAATATCATGCTTAAGTTTGATGTCGCTACAAGTTTATTTAAAAATGAGAGGGTTTATGAGAACTGTACTGTGTACATAAATCTAAGCTCTAAAAGAAAATCGTCTAAACCATATTTCAGGGTATTATAACAATTTTGGCCTGAAAGTCAATATTGGTCGAATACTTTATTTTGAAACAGCAATGAAACAAGCTTTGTCTGTCTTTGAACCCCATTTCCAGCGTCGAGCGAGATAAAAGGTTTGTGTTCACTAAACTACTGTGTATAGAGCTATTGCTATAATGATTCACACATTCAAGAAATCACATTTGAGGATTAAATTCCCTTAAAGATGTAATTGAATTACACAATGCTAAAGAGGAATGTCAAAACACTTTTTAAATTTTCAAGTACAGAAATAATGTCCAAGCAAGCGATACCCCAATTTCCTTACAAATTTACTCAACTGACAGAGAGAACCATAAAATAAATTTACTTTCACGTATTCATACGTCAGTTCATGGGATCTGCAGCTGTCAATTTTAGATTTATAATAACAATACCTATGAAATAACACCAATAATATGGTAAAATGCTACCAATGTTGACAGCAAAAAATATGTTTGTGTTTTATAAAAGGTGCTCAAAATGTCCTTCCGTAAAATAAAAGTCACGGTATAGTCACAGTTTACAGGTGTGGATGCTTCATGGCCTGGATCCATACGTCAGTGTTCCGCTGCTGCCACGGTCCACGCGTCGCTGTTCAATAAGATCACGAATGAAGTTGATACGAGATGCTGCCGTGTTTAGTCCGCATCTCTTACCGACTAATATTTTAATTACACCTGACAAAATCAAAACCCTTAGCGTGAAGCTTGAGTTATGGTTTACCCAAACTACAAAGTAGCCCCATGGCTTCTTTGTTGCTGACTGACAGCTCACAGCTGACTTCTGACAGTCGAAATTTAGGTATATACCTAAATGTTGACTGTCAGAAGTGACAGCTGCTAAACACATGTTTTTGCAGATCATTTGGTTCGGCGTAGGGATACATAATTTGGTCTGGTAACTTTTTAAAGCTGTCAGTCAGCACCAAAGAAGCCATGGGGCTACTGTAATGGTTTTAACGAAATGTTTTCAAATGTTAAAGAACCGGATGTATAAAATAAACTTCAACCCTTAATCTTGGAACATTTGAAGCTACTTAAAGAAAAAAATATCTATAGCTTCTTAATTCTGATTTACCCAACAACCATTGAACTGGGTACGTAATACGTGTTCTAATGCCATGGCACGTATCAAAAACAAAACGGAAGGCTGCAACAAGTATAGGGCTGTTAAGTGTATCGTAAACTTGAAAAGCTTGCAGAACATTGCCATACATGACTTTTGTGTTTAGTAAAACAGTGACGTTGGAAAAGCCTTTAATTCCAACACTGGAAATACTGTGACTCAAATTGAAGCTTATGGCATGAATATAAGCTGCTTACGCAATTCAAAAACCCATAAACTCTAAAACAGGTTTAGTTTAGTAAGCTTTTTGTCAAAGAGCGCGTAATTATTGAAATACATTTTGTACAGTTTAAACAGAGATTTCCCACTTTAATTTACAAAGTCTTAAAGAGGGTACATATTTTTATTATAGTCCAATGTTTTTTTGGTACGTATCGTAACGAAAAAAAAATGGGAACTTTCAGATTCCTGTATAAGAACAACAATCACTAGCTTAGAAGTGGATATTTTTTGTTAAACTTTAACATTGATTTGTCTCACTGTCATCACGGAAACATTAATTGTTAGTGCTGGACTCTTTATTTGGGAGTGATTGAATTGCTTAAACAGCGCATAAACTTCGGTTATCTTTTACAAATACACATATTTGGTTTTTACCACTTTTCACAGCTGGAATTGTCGATATGCTTAGTGCTTATACTCCAAAGCACTATATTTACACAGTTTAACGTTACAACTTAAGTCCAATGCTAAAAAAACCCCATGATTTTACAGTTCAAAACAGAATGTTTCAACTTAATGTGACGTTTCACGTCCTATTAACGGACATAACACTTCTATAGCCTAACCCACTAATACAACTTCTCAGTGATGTCACTCAATAAAAAAATAATTAAAGGCATTATTTCTAGCATTAAAATATCAAAACATGTGCAGAAATAAATACATTTGTAGTATGTATAGTAATGGTCTAATTTTAAAGAGTGACAAAAATGAGTTTGGTTAATAATGCGGCCACCCACTGTACAAATAAAGGCAAAAAAAAGAAAAGAATACGCCATTGAACTAAATATTAGCTAGGTAAATAGTAGACTAGACTGCCAATTATTGTGAGATCAGGGGTCAAATCCCGGTTGGGAATAATAAGGGTGGTTTTTCCTCTTCCTCCGCGCAAACGTAGACACATTTACTCTAAGTTCAACTTTACTAGTTCCTAATTAATTATCGTGATTAGTACATATGCGTATAACTTGAACAGGTTGTAAGACTCGGTGCTAAAAAAATAATCTAGATAAATATTAATGCCTGATGGTTTGGTTATAATGGTACATGTGAGAACTAAATATGAGCAAATGAGTGGCAACATTCCGAAAACCCTTTTGTGTTAACCAAATTTGCTGAGAACATTTATTTTTGTTTCTTAGTTTTACCTAATATTCTTGATATAAGTGTTTTATTAACTTTATTCTAACACTATTAATTTTACTGTGTATGAAATAATTACACGCTATTTAAAGTTGAGCGTAATATGAGATGTCAAGGAGAGGGTAGTTAGGAATAGGGGAGGAAGTAGACAGATAAGTAAAATGGGGGCCGTTTGAAATTCACCAGCTTGCATGAAAAATTAACAATAATTGTATCAAAGTATATTGCCACCCTAGTCTAATATAAATCCTTGCCACTCCCTAATATTTGTTTTTGCCTCTCAATTATGTGAGAGCGTAGATCTCCCTCTCTCTTCCTGTTAACAAACATAAAATAGATAGCCGTAGATAAAAGGTCTATCATTAGTATTTTGACAAGAAGTTATTTTGAAATATCCTTTGCAAAAATTTTCACTGTATTGCTATTATGATAATGAATAGCCTCGTTATCGTTTATATGTAGTATATTTAAAATAATTACCTATACAATTTTCAGCGGAGACATACGAACACATTCTAAAATTATTTGAGTCACGATAAGGGTTATATTAGTATTTTAATCTACAGAAAAATATTTTATTTGCCGTACCAGCAAAATTTTTTTTTTAATGATTCGTACCACATATTAGGTAAAAGTACAATTTTTTTATGTTTTCAAATATCTACAAATAAATATGGTCAAATGTTTTATACCTAAAAGAATAGGCATTTGGAGAAAAATTAAAATTTAAAAAATTATGAAGCATTGTTGTATATTTTTCAAATATTGGATCCCCATTGTATACAGTTATATTAATACTATTACATTCAGTTACATTTCAATAGTATAGTAGGGTGGGCCTATATTTAAAAAAACTGGTCAGAGGTTCCAAGTCTTGAATTCCTTGTACCTCACTTTCCATAAATGAGATAAAAACAAAATAGTTTGATTCTTTTTTTTAAATAAACCATTTGTGTAAGCTCCTTTGGCTGAAGTAAATTTATTGATTTTGTTTATGGATTAATATTCACAGGGTGGAGTTATATGAATAAGACAAGTACCAAATGTATATCGGACCAACCGCTAACACATTTTATGCGTTAGAAATATTCATGGTTAAATAAATGAAGATTATGCTATTTTTTTATAGGACAGTTGACCTAAGACATTTTATTAATTCAGTAAACTTTATTATTGAGTGAAATATAATCGATATCATTTCAAGAGGCGGGTGACTCGGAAGACCACCAGGTGGTGCTGGGCTTCAGGGGGTGCTGTACTACTAGTGCTGTCTTAAAAAAACTAAAATTATATTAATGTTTATGAAAAAGTGCATAGATTTTTCAAACATATTTGACATTGTGCTAATTTCCTCGGTCCGACACCTTAGCTCAGTTTATAGCGTGTCTGTCTATGTGTGTATGCCTGTCCTAGCCTTAAATTAGATTAAAACTTATATGAAGATACAACAGGCCTAGTAAGTCAGTAGCGGAAAATATATGACTTGAATAAAAAAACTGACCGAGGCTACAGGCTGGAAGCCATAACTGATGTAAAGTAAAGAAAAACTAATTTCTTATAACGTTTATTACCACTTCTGTAATTGTTAAGACTATTATACCATAATCATTTGGTACACTTTATTCCCAACTCCAAGAACCAAAATGCATAAACATTTTAATTTTTTTTTACCACATCTAACTATCCTTTCGGGATACACTAAGTTTAATTATATGTTAAGTAGTATACATAATTTTACTAAATATAATTAAATGTTCGCTATTGGTACCTAAAAAACCTCGATAAAAATAATTTTAAAAATAAAAATTTGCCAAGTCAAGGGTCTTGATTTTTGTCTACCTGGAATTGGTGCAGAAATTCGAATACTATCATCTAGTAGAGGTTTATTAGGCCAAATAGCCGAAGATATTTATGCTTTTTAGTGAGGAAATCTCCATCTAGATACCATGTTGGGAAAAATTGAAAAATGATACCTGGATACGGGAATCGAACCCGGAACCCGGAACCCTTGGCTTTGTATGCTAATGCTCTGACCACTGAGATATCCAGGGATCGTCCCATACTCAGGGTCATTCTTCACTCATATTTTAAGGCAGAGTCCATGATGGACGTGCGGAAATCATCGGCTACAAATGTGTGATTTTATTAAGATCACGAACTATCAGATAACGCAGCCACCTTCGACACGGTAGTTGGCTTATTGCTGCCACCTGTGCAAGTTATTATAATTATAAGGGATTAGTGAAGATATGAAATAACTTGTCAGAGTAATGTTGTATTATAAACAAGAAAAATATTTTACTGAAATATACTTTCATAAAACTAATAGTTTCTGAGCTATTGGTAAATATATTTTTTAAATTAAGTTTTTTTAAAAATCGGGATTGGTTTTTTATGCTCTTTAGTGAACACAGATGTTAATTTTTACTCAATGTCTTTTTATAAAAATATATATCATTTATGATCTTTGGTGGAATGTGATACCCTTTTATTCCATCACATTTCTACAACAATGTATATTTTTTCCTTTCACAAATCTTATGAGGTTTAAGTAAACGTTAATTTAATTTATGATTATGTTCAAATCCAAAATAATTACCATATTAATTTAATTAAAATAGAGATGAGGGTAGTAACTTAGAGAAAATATACTCGCACTAGCGTGCTGGGTCTCCAGAAGATTTTTCGAGTTAGTGTTGGGGATGAGGTTAGAATCCCCTAGAAGTTATATAGAGTGGTCTCCACCTAGAAATCTTTTGAAAATTAGACCCCTTTACATATTTTAAGTAGTTTTGCCCTGGCAATTTTTTTAAATATTTTGATGCCTCTGGAAGCTATTTGTATTTGACTTAGCCAGAATTCTTTTAATAATTTAGATCTCTCTTTAAAATATAATTGGAGTAAGCCTATACGAGTAACTTTTAGGAAATGGGATGTCCTTAAATGCTATCTGGAGTGGGGTTTTTCTGGCAAATTTTTGAAAATCAGATACCTATAGAAGATATTTTGAGTAGATCTCATTTAGAATATTTCTACATATGAGTTTTGGATATAAATTAACAAAATTGGGGGAGAGGCCATTAAGATAGTCACAGCCTCCCCAAAATAGAAACGGGGTGCTTGAGAAGCCCCAGTCTCCTGGTTCCGTGGCCCCTACTAGCATGGTGATGGGATGGGTACAGTTATAAATCACACGTGAAGATTGGAGCATTGACATTCAGTCACCGACCATACCTTTTATTGAAAGATTTACGTGACCACTAGTGCGTGTTCAATTTGTATAATGTAATAGTGTAGTTTTGACTGTTGTTGCACATGTTCGGTAAGATTAAAATAAACAAGAAAATAAGAGGCTAAGAAGTCTTAAGAATTTTCTCAAAAATATAATATTCCTAAAAGACACGGTTGCACCGAGTCCTTCATTAACTATTTTTAAATGTTAGCAAAACTTGACTTTTCCTTAAATTATGATATAAGTTTTTGAGTAACGACCTAATTATTGTTTACAAACGTCTATGAAAAGCTCTTTAATTCTTTGGCATATAGGTGCATACAAGGTGGGGATATAAAGGACGCGAGAAAAGTTCTGTGTTTTGCAATTTTTATGCCAAAACATTTTTTCTTGTTATTGTAAATCAAATATTTCTACTGTGCAAGCCGTGAGTATAATTTTATTCTCACGATGATATCAACAGTTGTTGAATATATGTCATGAGCATAGTGGCATTAGATGACAAACATTTTAAATAAAGAGAAAAAGTTGTTATACAATTCCAGGACACCCTTGACAGATATTCAACATCTGTTGACATCAGCATTTGAAGAAAATTAAACTTTGTGTTTCTACTCAAGGCCCTTGGCCCTGTTGAGTGCAAGTCTAAAACCTATTTTGTGGGAGGGTGAAAGGCGTGGCGTGGCTTCACAACCGACCTGCCTAGTGGTATAGGGGTAAGGTGTCGGACTTCTGTGCTGGCGGCCGGGGTTCAATCCTTGGTCCCGGCACAGATTTATCTGATTACCAAACCCTTCCTTCACCTCTGACAAGACATCTTGTGAATATGGGGAATGCCAGGCCTCCACCGTGGTTCGGATTCCACGTTAAACTGTAGGTCCTCCATTTCATCTCACAATTACCCTACCATTACACATTAGCGTAAGTGCGTATAACCCGAGTGGGTAGTAAGACGCGGTGCTAATAATAATAACAACCGACCAAAGTATATTTACGCGCCAACAAGAACAGATGGAATCACGGAAACCATAGATGGTGCTAGCTACCGGACAGGTCTTGCGTAAAAATCATACGTTTGGAAATATCAGTCTCCTCAAGAACGAGTGAAATTTTTATGTTGATATTTTCAACACCCTTTCAATGTTTATTAATTATTACATTTTTTTTATTTGTTGTTATGAAGCTGGCAATTTTCTATTGAAATTTGTCGATTTTATCTATATTTGATCACTGTTTTAATTATAGAGGAGGTGTGTTTATAAAAAGTATAACTTAATCAACATGCTTCTATTCTTGAACAACAAACCGTTTTCGAAAAGAAAATTTCAAATCAATAAAAAAAATCTTGGATATAACCGTTTATTCCCCCGGCTCTGCATTTCCACGCCAAATGAAAAGGGCCAATCGCCATAAACTATACTTGATTTAATTTGACAAAAAATGTTTATAAATTCTCTACCTCCTCACGCTAATGTAATAGTAATAGGTCGAGTATAAAAGCACTTTGTGAATTTTAACTAAAATAATTTTACTATGCCCTCTTTACTAAACTTTAATATTATTCAAACACCTTATATACATATTCTCATAAAAGTAGCTTTAAGCATCAATTTTCTGGGAAAAAAGGAGGAATAGTGAAGAAGATAACTTTTAACTTGAATAAGATGTCATCTTCCTTTTGAAGACCTACCCGACAACCTGTCATATGCAATTTCGTCGACAGCTGAAGAGGGAAAAGCAAATATAAACCGAAAAAGAATAACGGAGGAAAAAACTCCAACCAACTAAATTTTACAAGATGTAAATACACTTATTTATTCTAGGACACTTTACTATTTGACATAATTTTAACAGCTCTTGTTTTTGGTGCCATCCATCAGTTAATTCTTGTAAGCTGTTGTGTCATTTGTTTTGTAGACGAGCAACAACGACTGTTACGACCTCTATTTCGTAAAGTTCTTGGAGGAGATCAGTTTGAGTGCCTAGAAGAAGACCTCCTCCAAGAAAATGATGACTCCACTGTTCTTAGCTGTGAGAGTAAAGGCTGTATTATCGCCGAGCTGTCTTTTCACTCCCTAACACACTTTAGTTTAAGGCCGTGTCAATTCCACTCTTCTGATTCTAAACGAAGCTTAATTAAAAATATTAAATATTCCCGAAGCCAAATAAAAGTTTCATTTAAGAAAAAAAAAATATTTTATATTTAAAATAAACTGCACGTTGCACCGCACAGACTTTCTCTCTCTTTTCTTTTAAAATAGAGGCATTTACTGGAAACTCGTAAGATTTGTGAAACTAAATAACATACATGGTTGCAGAAACTCTCCATCAAAGGCTTTAAATGAAATAATATGCACTGTTACAGAATCGTTTAGAAAATACTATCTCTTTCCATCAGATAGCATAGATGAAAAAGTATACACTGTTACAGGAACATTGAGAAAAGATGAACTCTCTCCAACAAAGAGCATAACACTCAATTTCTTATTTTACACTACCATATATACATGTATATATATATATATATATGGGTGTGTGTTTGTGTATGTACGTATATAATTTGCGTTTAGCTATGGGTTGAACTTACTGGTTTTGTAAACATACTTGCTTTGCTCGCTGGAGCTCCACCCCCAAAACCTCAATGGATGTAAACTAATGTAATTTCAGAGCCGTTTTTTGATAGGTCTTACCGTTTGGCCACAAGAGACCTGCAAAGAAAGGTCCACGCCGACTTTAAAATTTCTCCACCAAATTGAATTTTTTTCGGGGGTTAATTTTTTTTTTTTAATTTTTGAAATTTCCCCGTCGGTTACAGGTTAGAAGCTATAGGTTGGCCAAATTTAAAGTTTCTAGCTCATTTGGAAGTTGGAATGTCAGTGAGTGAGTGGCCAGCCATGTGGCTTTATAGTAGTATAATTATATTTCAAATAAAGTATTTTTATTTTTTATAGTAGGCTACTGCACCTTTACAATGAAAGTCATTTCGTATTTCAAATAGTTGTGAAGGTATGATCAAGAATGAATATTTACGCTAGTGTAAAATACCTTCAATTCATTTTGTTAGCAATTTTGAACAGTGACTAGACACACAATTTAATCAAAATCGTTAAAGTGGGTTTTGAGAAAATAGATTTTTATCTCTTTTTGCCCTTCAGTGAACTAGCCTTAATTTTAGGGTTGGATATATAATTCCTAAAACTCCTAGGGAGAGAGACTCATGATAACTCTTATACACCAAGGTTTAGTCTGATCACTAAAATGGTTTCGACTCTAGTCTGAGATAAAGACACACACAGTCAGACAGACTACATCGCGAAAACCAGTTTTTCTCTTTCACGGGGAAATGAAATGTCGTAATTTTTCCAAATCTTGATTTTTTAAATATAATCACAATATTTCTCTCTCAGAATGACTGAGTGAAAGAAAGATTAGCATATTTATTTAGCATATATAAACATATACTTATATATACATTAAATATGATACAAAGTGTTTTATTTCAAATATTATTAAACAAATTTAGTCCTACTGTAAGTTAATAATTTATGTTACTAATACAATATGAAATACAATTAATTCGAATGTTTATTCTCGTGAGCATTAATGTGTAATGTGGACGCTTTAGACTGAAAGATTGCAGTCTCAATTTGACGGACAACTTTCTGGAGTAGCTTATTATAAAGTATAGCGTGATTGTGCGATATGTCAATTAAGGCCGTTCAGGGTGGACACACTGAACATATTAAAAACACAAAATTATAAAAATTGAACAAATAGGTTTTCTTTAGCTGGAAATATTTTTGTTGTCAAAGCTTAAATATTGTCGATATCAAAATTTGTTTCTTAATAGAAGTCAAATATAACAAATATTCTAGGCAAAGTGAAAGTTTCAGATGCTTCAAGCACCCCTACTTTATTCTGCTAACCCCCAACAATTGACTTCAGACAGAACAATAAAGTAATTTATTAAAAATAAATAGCATATAATTTCTAAATGTGGTTCAATAATTAGTTTGTTTGGATTATGAAACGCATAAAAACGTTGTGAGAAGGAGCTGTTTGGCAGGAAATGCACCCTGATTTGATAGAAAAACTATTACAAGTTTACCCGGGTGACTCGAACACCAACCCTTCCTTCAAATCCTCAGTCACTGACAACCATGAACAATGTAGATCTAAAGCCGTATACCACGCGACTCTTGGTGAACATTCAAAGCTTAACTAACACAAAATCAAATATTTTGACATTATTAATGAATAATTAATTAAACCATCAACAAAACAATGCTAAGTCGATACAGCCCCATTAACTTTTACATAACATTATTTAAAATAAAATAAGAACAACCCTTTGATTTCTCAGGGAAAAACTTGATAACTATTTTTAAATAAGCAATTGAATAATGACTTATCTCGAAATGAAGCGAAATCACGCAGCATGTAAAAGGCAAGTGAAATCAGCTATATAAAGGGAAACCAAAGAAATATTGACCACAATAATAAAGCAAAGGTTATTTTGTCTTGGCAAATATAATACAGCTTCTTAAACATTTAAAATTGCCAGTAAAATTACAAAACGTCATCTTAAAATCAGGCCTTCGTAAACTATAATTAAATATGATTCAAACCAATAAATTTATTACATAATCGATCCCATAGTTAAAACCCAAATATAATGGGACCAAAATGTGAAGTGTTTTGTTCACCAGTGTTGAAAGGTAGCTTTGACAAATATGTTAACAAAAGCTACAGTCTGATTTAAATAAGAAGACCCTTTTTTTTATGATTAAAACATTATACTTGATCAGTTTTCATATATTAATGCGCCAAATCATAAGATCTGAAACTTTCACTTTTCATGTATCATATTGAGACCTATAAAACTAATAATACTAATAGTAAAGTAAAATGTAATCAATGTTTGTATCTTTTAAATGTGTCTTCTTACCATAATCCAACTATATTCAAGCTATGCTCTCCACAATACATGAACGTAAGTGACACGGAAACTACCAGTACTAAACACACACACATACACAAAAGACAAAATATAAATGTCACCCTGGATACTTCTTGTAGCTTTTACTTTTAGGGATGTACATTAACTATCTCCTGGCGTATGAAATTTACAGGAACTATAATAGTTTCCCTCCCCACTTTACTCAGAAAGTTTTTTTTTATTTTTTTTTCAGGAACAAAATTCCCATAGCTACATAATTCTTTTATGTGTTAATTTTTTTATAGCCAGAAAGTATCTTTCCGCAAACAAAGTTTGTGAGTTACTTTTTTGTAAAGTACTCATTAATTAAATAACTTTCCTGCTCTCAGTACTTAACAAAAAGATAAGACACATGCATCTGTCAAGAAATATATTAATCTCGTACTTAAAACAACCATGAATAGATTGTTGAGTTCCTTCTCTTCAGTATTTTATGAAATCTTGTTTGATGGCTGAGCATTCCCCGTTAAGGCGGAAAACACGAGGAAAGTCAGTGTTTTTGCATTTATTACAGCAACATTTATTTTGAGCAAAATAAATTTAATATTTCTTAAGTACAAACAAAGACTTTAATTTTATTCTCATGGTGATATCAACAGTTGTTGAATATCTGTCATGGGCATAACAGTATTAGACATCATACTTTTTTAATGAAGAAAAAAAGTTTAGCTTTAAATTTAAGGACACCCTTGGCACACATTCAAGAAATATTGAGCTCAGCATGGGAAGAAAATTACACTCTATTTTTTTTACTAACGAAATATTTGATTTCCTTCGACCAAATCTTATTTCGCTGTAAAAACTGCAAAAAAAAAATATTTGCCATTTTCTCACGTTTCCTACATCCCCACATTAACAGCGTTTATTACCTGCTGGTTGGATTGTATGGGCTTTATTTCCATCTACACATACTTTAAATTCGCCTCCCCAACTGTTGTAAACGGAGCAATACCCCTCCTTGATCCTTCCACTTACTCAACTGAGCACTTCTACCCGATATAGCGACTGGCCAATGAGTACATTGGGTTGCTATGGACCTGAAAACCCTGGAAAACCGGGAGAACACGGGGAATTCTCCAACATTTAGTAAAAATACCAACATATTTGTTAATTTGGGACATTTAGCTTAAATCTTAAAATAGTAGGTCTTGGTAGGGACGAAAAAGTGAACTGAAGAATGAAGCACACTGATTCAAACATGTCTTATTATCACTTAAACAAAGCTTGTGAAGTGACATAAGATGTATGTCCCCATCAATCTTAAATAAACCTGTTTTAAACAAAAGTTACACGACTTCACACTAGTCATTTTGATTAAAAAAATTAGATTTTATTGCTTTTTTTTCAATCTAGGCCATCTGGAAAAAGTGTAATTTCTTCTGAAGATATTATTGATATTAATAAAATAGTGGAAACCCTGGTACAGTCTAATTTTAATTGGAATACCCTTACCTTAAAGCCAGAAAAGTTACTAGATCTACTTTAACCTATTCATACATAATATAATGTGAAATATCTACACTAGTATCATACCAAGAGGTTATCAACATCAACAGCTAAACAAGGTTTGTATTTTCTAAAAGGCTCTTTCTATGAAAATGGTTGTAACTACTCTCCTAAATATCGGAACTTGGGCGCTCCCTCCCCTAACTATAACGGCTTGGCAATGTGTCATGTTCCATGATATGTACAGACCACGCAGATAATAATTCACTATGCTCAGAGCACATCATATTATACACTTGTTTTTTTGATTAAATTTCACACAATGAGAACCGTGATTGAGTAATGTTCCAGCAAACAACTGGTGAGAATTCCATCATGACTTACTTTAAAATAGTTTTACTTAAAAAGACAAACTTTTGAAAATAATAAAAATATTTATCCAGTCTTTGGAACAGTTCTCACCAAAGTTCTAATCCTGACAACACGAGGTGAGTATGGGGAGTAAAACACGTTCCCTCTAAGGAACACGTATTTAAATAATATTACAGAATGCTCGAAAATGTGTTGACGTAAATTAAACCAGCGTACCCGCCTTGATGGCGGCATGGTCTAAAGAAGGGGTCGGTAAATTAAGACCCGAGGGCCAAAACGGGCCGGCCACCATTTTTTGTACGGCTCGCGAGTTAAGAATGGAATTTATATTTTCAAACTCAAATTCAAATTTAGCAGCTTTCTTCGGATATTAACACAAGTTCAGAAAACATTTCCATATTTCAAAATCCATTTGACTGTAAAATTGAGAAGCTCCCCAAACCTTCAATTGGAAATGATTGATCTGCAGTGTGATGACATGCTAAAAGACAAATTTCAAGAGAAGAATCAAACAGAATTATTTAAATGTCTTCCAAGCGATGAATATGGTCGCATTAGATAATTTACTCGGTGTTTTATGTATGCATTTGGCAGCACCTATATGTTTGAAAAATAATTTTCAAAGTTGAAATGCGTGAAATCTCAATACAGGTCATCATTAACAAATGAACATTAGCAATCAATAAGGATTATAGTGTGTGCTAACTGTGAACCCCTATTTGGTAGAATTTTATCTCAGAAAATTTAAGTTCCATTCTTCTGATTAGTAGAGCGCTATTTCAAACCATTGTATTATACTTATTACGTTATATTTTGTTCAATAAATTTGTGAAGACTTAGTCTTTTTGCTTGTTATTTAAGTAGGGCTACCTACATAATATTATCGAGTTTGCCTCTTGGTCCAAAGCGCCTAAAACCCTTACTATTTGGCACTTAACAAAAAATGTTAGCCAACCCCTGGTCTAAGCCACCATTCTCGCAATAGAGTAGATTGCTGAAGATGGGGAGATCGGGGTTCAATCCTGGTCGAGTGTACTTAGGAGGGCTTTTCCATAATTGTTTACCACTCTCCCTCCACGCAAATTTGAGTACACTTCCTCTGAATACAACCTTTCTAATACCTAACACATCAATTCAATTTGTACAAAGGCGTATAACCTTAACGTGTATTAAGACGAGACGCTAAAATAAATCCACCGCAATCCTTTATCAGATGTTGTAGGCTAGGTGAACAAGGGGGTGACTAATTGATGTCAATCCACCCTCCGACGACTAGATTTACCTGGGAGAGTTGTAGGCTGGAAGGTTTAGAAGGTGCTACTAGTAATAATAACATGATATAACACTTCCTTCCTGTGAAGGGTGCAGGTTGAAAAAACATTAAGAAGATGACAGCTTACACGACTCTTTCATATATCTTATAGCTTTACCATTGGAAGGAAGTATGACTGAAAATATTTTAATACAAAATAAAAGTCCTCATGTACTTTAATTTTGGTTACATTATTGTCTCACTTTCATCTCTTTCCTAAACCAAATACTAATAAATGTTTTCAGCAAGGTCAGCCAATGACTAAGGTGTCCCTGGACAATAATACTAAACTGGCCAAACTGCTTTGATATTATCTCAGTAAGCTCCTAAAACAGCGATATATATATTGACTTAAGTTGGGACAAACGTGGTCTCTTATCTTACGATAAAAAATTATTAGGTAGTTCGAAAACAAGATGCTTATCAAGATATTTGTCCAAAATTGAATGTGGCTACTGGGGAGTGGATGATGTTACACAATGATGAGTTGCATATCCTGTACTCATCCCAAGGTATTGTTAGGGTAATAAAGTCTCGTAGATCACAGTGGGCAGGACATGCAGCGTGAATAAAATAAACTAGAACCGTGTTCAGGGTACTGACTGGTAAACTTAATGGGAAGACCTAGACAAAGATGGGAGGATAGCACTATAATGGACCTGAAAGAGATAGGATGTAATGAGGTGGACTGGATAGAACTAGCTCAAAATAGTGGTAGCGTTTAGTGAGGAGGACTGGATAGAACTAGCGCAAGAGAGGGATAAGGTGTAATGGGGTGGACTAGATAGAACTAGCTCAAAATAGGGATAAATGGCGTACTTTTGTAAGTGCAGCAATGAACTTTCGCGTTCCTAATGCCATAGAGTAATACAGTTGGGATAAAATACACTTTTTTTTAACACTACGTCTTATTACAGTAGCCCCATGACTTCTTTGGTGCTGACTGACAGCTCACAGCTGACTTCTGACAGTCAACATTTAGGTATATACCTAAATTTTGACTGTCAGAAGTGACAGCTGATAAACACATGTTGTTGCAGATCATTTAGTTCGGCGTAGGGATACATAATTTGGTCTGGTAACTTTTAAAACTTGTCAGTCAGCACCAAAGAAGCCATGGGGCTACTGTACCTTATCAGGTGGTACACACATTTACTGATTAAGCTAAGTTTTAGGGATGAGGAAGATTGAATTTAGAGGAAGTGTACCCTCATTTGCGTTGAGGTAGGGAAGGTGGGGGGAGAATCATTTAGGAAAAACCACTCCTGGGACACCTGCCCGATATCTTTGTCATTGTCAGTTTAGTCAATTATTAGAGCGAGGCCTTTAAGATCATGCGGCCAGCGAAGCAGGTTACAATTCATTCAAAGTATTCTACTACACTGATATAATTAAACTAGTTTATGCAATTTTAATTTAAACATACTTTACCATCTCCTTTATCTATTAAAACTATTATTACTCATGTATGCGTTCAACCATTAATTTAATATCCAGCTTTTTTTAAAGAAACATTTCGGTTAGATAAGTCTTCCTGGATTTTCAAAATTAACCAAAATTATTGTGTTGATTAATTAAATCGATTAGATTTTATATATTAATTCCGTTATATAACTATTAAAATAATATTTAGACTCAAAAGCATTCCTTGGAAAAAAATGATCAATCGGCTAGAAAATCTTTAACAATAGTTTATTTTGAACATATTCATAATATTTTTAGCACTCATTGCTTTATTTCAAAGTATAGCTCAGAATGAACCAATTTGTATCGATAATATTGCGTTTATGAATGAATAACCAACATTTTAGTGTATATTAGTAGAAAGGACTATCTATTTCAAGGTAAGAAGACGAGGAATATGTCTTGTAGATAAATCTGTCAACAATCGCACAGGGAAGAGATGAGAAGCTACATTGATAAAATATTATCACCTCCTCTACACCCATCTGTGAATCGGAAATCGAAAGGGAATGAACATTTTGTGCCAGCGTCGGTAGTAGTTATATACACACACACACACACACACACACACACACACACACACACACACACACACACACACACACACACACACACACACATATATATATATATATAGTAGATCAATGGGTCTGGCAAGATTGGCGTAGTCTACCGCTACCGACGCTGACAATAATTATAATAACTATTATATATTTATGTTTGTTTATTCTTTTCCTCCGACACCTTGGCTACTTTACGTTACGTTACGTTAGTAACGTTTATGTCTGCTGAATTAAAAGGTCATAAGCTCAATTTCTGGTATGGCTAAAAATGAATGTATTGTTGGTGAAATGTGGACATACCCCTTTCACAGTGATAAATTAACGGCTGGGGGCTGGATGTTGTGTCCGTTCCATATTTAGGCTAGTTTATAAGTCGTGTGCTGATATAATCAGTCGGTTCAAAAATTGCACGTTAAATAACTCAACTAAATGATTTTGTATGGTGTACTGTACATACAAGTATACAATTTTTTTTACACATATTAACTCCAGTAACACGCATACAATTCTATCCCATTGTTTGGATATATATATATGCATAAAATTCTCTCCCATAAAGTATAATGTGTGTATATGTATTATATATATATATATATATAATACATTATGGGAGAGAATTTTATGCAATATGTATTGTATATGTATTATATATATATATATATATATATATATATATAAATACATATGCACACATTATAGGAGATAATTTTATGCAAGTTACTCATTTATACATACATATATTTATATAAATAAGTTGGTGTCTGTATGTTTCTTTATAACTCAAAATCCACACCGATTGCTCTGAAATCTCGCCTGGTCGCTTAGACATACAGTTAACCATAAGCTATGTATTTTCTTTTAAAATACAATAAAATCAATATTTTTCATATACATTTATTTAAACCATTTGATCAATGTTGTATTCTCATATTGAATGTAGATTTTTTTTTATCCTACTTGATCACCAAATCAACTACAATCCAAAGAGTAATATCAGGATACCTTTCAATCTAATATCCAAAGAGAGATTATATTTTGTGTTGGTTGTTTTAAATTCACATTAATTGGAAAATTGGGATTCTTTAACAAATAAAAAATACAAATGAGTAGCGTTCAACATCTTTATTTGATTTTATCTTACATTACAAACGAAATATTCTGTCAAATTAATGAATTCTTCATTTAAAAGGCAGATTAAACTCCAGAGAAGACAAAGAAATGATAAAATAAAATCATACAAACATATTTTTGATAACGATGTAACTTCAAGGTCAAGAAAATTGAAAAGGAACTTGGGGATGCTTGAAGATGGGCACCTCAGTTTTTTTAAACCTATTTGTTTGTTCTTACTACCCATTCGGGCTATACACTTAAATACTAATTACGGTGATGTGTTATCCAGTTAAGGATTAGGAAGACTAGATTATAGAGGAAATATATCCATATTTGCATGGAGAGTGAAAAATCATTAAGAAAAATCACACTACCAAGATTAAAACTCCGATATCTTCATCATCACTACCCGCCTCCAATTCTTAATCCATTAGAGTAATTAGTACTTAAAGCGTATAGCCCGAAAGGGTAGTAAGACGCGGTGTTAAATATTATTATTATTCATCACTATTAAAAGAATTCCTAAAATAATAGATTAAAATAGAAATTTGAAATATTTTAATCATGTAGGTATAAAGACAACTACAAATAATAATAATAATAATAATAATTTTAAATAAAAAAATTGAATCTATGAAATAGGGGGCTAAGAATTTCTCAAGCCATTATACAAGCAACTTTTTTTAGTAGTATTAAATAAATGTTGCAGGTAATGCTGGGACCAATCTATCTTATTATTAGCTATATTTGATTTGGGATTATCATGGTTATCTTGACATTGTAGAAGAATAAATTATAAAAGATGTAAAAAATCATAGTTTGATATTGTTTTGATATATGTCTGTCCACATGAGTTATTCAAAAACCTGTAAACATTATAGAAATTTAAAATTTGGAATTTTGATTGGTCTTATGATACTTTTATCTATAAAAGTCCAAAATACCAAAATTTAATGTTGGAGGTTCAAAATAAAGATCGGATTAAGACGAAAATGTTGAAAATGAATAATTCTTTATAATACGGTAAACTGTTACGTCGTAACTTTAATTTGTCTCAATCCTTTAACAACCATTTATTTTATGTCACTCTTCTTTTTTTCTTTTCTTTTTTACTAGCACCAACAGGTTGGAGTTCAAAGTATTGTGTGTAAAGAAGTTGTAATTTAATCTTCAAAAGGAATGTAAGATTTTAAAACACGTTCAAATTATATCTCTATTTTGATTAATTTCACGTTTTGTAAAATAATTTAAACCAATAAATGATTAATATATAAATATAGCAAAGATTTGGTTACTTTTTCTTGTGGTTAATTTTTTTACACTAAAATAACAAAGATACTTTATAGATTCCTCGAGCAAAGAAAGGGTTTACCAACTAGTTTATAATATTAAATATTTATTAGGTTTAAGGCTAAGTAATTCATTAAAAGTTTATATTCAAGGATGAACAAATAATATAAAATATGTTATCAATGCTTAGAATACCTCTTTGGTCTAATGATCAAATTTCGTGATTACTGATCCAAAGATCACGGGTTCAATCCTCGGTACCTCCAGATTATTTTGGGAAGCATTGGGTCTGGAACGGGATCAACTCAGCCTCGTGGGGACAAATGAGGAGCTACTTGATTAAATACAGTAAGCAGCAGCTCCAGTCTAGAGAACTGAGAGTAATGGCTGGAGGTTTCGTTGTGCTAGCCAAATTACACCCTCTTCCGCAAATGTTGACACTACCTTCGTCAACAGATGGCGACAACTCAGTCAGTATAGTTAAATTGCATGCTGAATCCATGGATTTTTTATTACAAAAGATATTTCAAATGGAAATAATATTTATTCTGCGTAACATATGAAATTGTAAATTAATAAATATTCGATACTAAATCTATTTTTATAAATTTAGTCCCAAATTTGTTATTTATGAAAGGGAAATATTTACGAGTACGTAGATATAATAACTAAACAAATATATTTTTAAAACAATACATTGCTTAATATTGATGTTTATTTACTAAAATAATGTATCGTAAATAAGCAATGTGTTTATTAACTTATCGCTACCTTAATGGTAGATAAATTACTGTGATCGTAAAAAAAAAAATCAAAATCAAAATTTTGATGAATGTTGACGTTGCATGACCCCCAAAATACGAAAAAAATTGATTTCGTAATGCCGTCTATCTGTTTGTCTATTTGTTTGTCCGTCTGTTTGTCCGTACCTCGGGCTAGAGCCTAAACTATTTTACCGATTGGGCTAAACTTGGTCTCTAGGATTTTCATAAGGTTGCCCTGAGGGATTTTTGGAATTGGATTTCTAGCCCTAAAATTAAGGGTAGTTTCATTAAGTGCAAAAAGAGAAAAAATCGATGTTAACAAAATTGGCTTTAACGATTTTGATAAAAATTAATTTCTAAGCTTTGATCAATATTTTAAACAAAATGGCTACTCTCAATTTTTCATCAAAATGCCTTTAAGGGTTCCGGTCTGATGCGTAAATTCTATTCTTTTTTATCATATCTCCGAAACTATTTGAGATATTAAATTATCATGGCAAATATGTAGGAATATTTACAATACAAATATTATGTTTAAAAATATATTTATAAAACCAATAATTTCAATCTATACTCAAATATACATATATTTTTTAACCTAGGTCAGGTATTGCGACCATAAAAAAATCTAACCTGAGATGTTGATGGATGTTGACGTTTCATGACACCCCGCGCCACAAAAAGTGGTTTTTACAATGTCTATCTGTGTGTCTATCTTACCCTAAAATCAAGAGTAGTTTATTTAAGGGCGAATAGGGAAAAATTCGTACCCAGGCGTTGATTAAGATTATAAAAAAATCACTATTTTCAATTTCCAATTAAAATGAATTTTATGGTACCTTACAGGAACGGAAATTACCATATTTCCTTAACTATTCGATATACTAAATAACCTATCATTATAAAATTGTAATGCTATTAAAAATTTAAAACTTTTATTTGAAATATATTTTTATAAAGCCAATAATTTCTGAGATATTGGCCTAAATATTAATATAATTTTGTGATATTTAGTTGCAGAGATACCACTTAAGCTTAAACTAATAATTCTCTAATGCCATAGCGTAATTAAATAAGTATGTCTCTCAAATATTTGATGTTCTCTTTTCTTTAATCTCTTACGGGAAAAGTTTGTGCATCAATGATATATATCTATCATTGTAAACTTAATAGTCAAAATTTACCTATTTTATTGGTCAAAATATTTAAATTAGTAATTCAATAGACATGCGATAACCATTAGATGTACAACTCTAATAGAATGTCAAATTTTTAAAACTGGAATTAGAAATATTAATACGAAGGTTTAACCCTTGTGGGCCCAATATAGTTCTTTTTTATTAGTCCAAATATACAAACAAGGACTTTAATAATTCTTTAAAAATAATGCTATAAAATTAAAACCGGGAGTCAAAAAATGTTTTACCTAAGTATAGTGCAATTTTTGCTGGAGTTTGCTAGTGTATAAAATTCGTTCCACATATATTACGAGTTTTGAGTAAATATATTAATTTTTAAACAATGGATTGAGAAAGTCCGTGCGGAGATCCGTTTCATTAATTTGTTGATTTTATCATAGTTGCGAGTAGCTTAATAAAGGTCAACTGGGAAATCCGTCAGCATAAAAAATTCTTGTCTTTTCACGGAACTAACTTCAAACCTCAAAGCAAACTAGGATTGGTCGTTTTGCTAATGGATGTAATCTGTGAAGAATTTCAAATAACTTTAATCTAAAGAGGCAGTGTATAACTAAAATTTCTGGTAGCCTAGACTTAGAAAGGGTGGTATTTGGTACTTTAGGGGAAAGATTTTCTATCTATAAATTTAAAAACCACACTACGAAAGTTTATTAAATATTTAATAAACAAATGCGACTTATGGAAACGTTAAAAAAGAAGGCTATTAACATAGATATGTATTATAGTCTAAAACCAAGGAATACACTTTAGGTTAGAGATATGATGGCAAAACTAAAGATATAAAATACACATGATGTAATTAACTCTCACCCGATCGGGATTCGAGCCCTGACTTCCTTGTAGCCAGCAATAAAATATGTATAGAATCAGCCGGCTGGGAATCAAATATCGACCTCCCCTGACACCTGCTGATCAGTATAAATAAGCCTGACATATTACGTATGTCCGTCGATGTGGGTTCTATAATACTTAAAAATGCTATAGTAATATAATATTTAGCTAAAGCAGCAGAGCTAGTATAATTTTAAAAGATTTTACGCTTATTTCTTCTCTTTAAGGTGGTATGAAAGGGGTGGCGAGAAAAAGTAAGTGTTTTTGCAGTTTCAATTTTTTGGCCAAAATAAACAAAATATTGCTCCAGTACAAACATTGAATTTAATTTTCTTCACATGGTGACCTCAAAATTTCATATATATCTGTCAAGGGTGTTTCGAATTTAATGACAGCTTTTTCTCTTCACTTAAAAAGTTCGTTAGATAATGCCACAATGCCCATGATAAATATTTAGGAACTGTTGATATCAACATGTGAAGAAAATTAAACTTTTATATCTGTGCTGAAGCCATATTTAATTTATTTTGGGCCAAATATGTTTTGCTATAAACACTGCAAAAACATTGACCATTTCTCGCGTTCTTTTACACACCACCTTAAATGCTTATATTTAGATACTTGACTCTTTTTTAACGTATACCACCTGGGTTTGTCAGCAGACATTCCTGCACGGCTATTATGACCATTCGAGACAAAGTTAGTTGCTACCGCTAGTTTGCTTCGCTTTAGAGATAGCGTTTGGGTTATAATGAGCACTGCACTTGGTATCATCCGCTAGTTTTAGATTCGACATTGCTTCTAGCGTCAACGCACAGGATAAAATCAGTTTGTGTCAACAGTTGGCAACACTTTTACAAAGAACATTACCTTTTAAGAAGTAAGAGGCTAGAAATCAGATACATTTATTTCAGGAATGCTGGTATTAATGACTGAACATTATTCATATATTTTTATTCCTAAACAGCGGATCACAAGTCTCATTACTTGCAAGAAAGATTTAACCTAGCTTAATTTAATAAATCTCTTGCATAATTTTGTTTGCCTACGATTTGAAATGAAAAAATACTAGGCCCACATTATTCAATACATACATACATACATACATATATATGTATGTATGTATTGAATAATGTGGGCCTAGTATTTATATATATATATATATGTATGTATGTATTGAATAATGTGGGCCTAGTATTATATATATATATATATATATATATACACAACATATTTTAGTCAAAATTTCATAATGTGAAATATGCATTCAAATAGTAATGTCACACGGAGAAATGAAATAGTATGAGAAGTTAGCCAATAAATATATTTTTTAATGTGTTGTAGCATTTGCTTGGTACAAGTGCAAACATCTAAGTCGTAAAACAGAGACTTACCCCATTGCACAAATGTCGACCCCAGTTGAGCCAGCTACGGACACTACACTCCCAACCCCAAATAACGCGCCCAGCCTCAACAACATGCCACGATAGACTGAGATAGTGATGGGCAGAATCGGATGACTAGAATCGATTCATTCGATTATTCTGAATAATCGATTCATTCGATTCTTTCAAAATCATTCGAATGAAAATATCATTCGAATGATATTTTCATTCGAATGAAAACAGTAGCTGACTCGTTGCGAGCAGACCGATTCATTCATTTACTACTCCCTTGCCATAGCACTGGAGAAAATCAACCTTATGGTTATGAATATTTCTAGGCTATCTCTATACAGGTCTTCATTTCTATTAGGTTCATTTTCAATAACTTGTCCCCATTGCTACACAATAATCGACCTTACGCTTTCAAATGCTTCCAAGGCTAATTAAATACAAAGTTTAAGTGTTTGTACAGTTTAAAATCGAATAGCAGCCAAAAATAATACGAATGAAAGTTACAAAAGATTCGATTATTTTGCTACATTGTAACTATTGATACTACGTAGATTGTAGATTGTTTATTTTTCTGTTGCGCTTTTTTTAAGTCCCTATTTTGAATATGCCACCTAATTTTTAAGTACAGTAAAATATTTGTGTTTTACAATATTTAAATTTGAAACTACTGTTTTTTTTTTCGATTCTCCAAAAATTGTTTTTAAACGCATCATAAATATGGAATACAAGTAAAGGAAACATCTACATTTCCATACTACAAATGAATATCCAATAGCTTACGATAGCAATTTTTAAATGTACACTCAGTTAAAATAAAAACTTACCTTTTTGTGGATGATGATGGACGAGTCTCGGAGTTATTTTTGTGAGACTAATTTTTCCCGACTTAATGTAGAATTTTATTTATCTTGGACGTGAGTTTGAATATTTCTCATGAATTTTTCTATTTAAAATTATAAAATTTAATAATCCCCTACGAGGCTGTAGATCATGGCCTATCACCGAGTATTTTGTTCAACAAACTTAAGAAAGATTCACAATTAAAACAATTTATCGCAAAGTGCATTGCGTAAAACCATAATACAAAATAAGACAATATAATTCTTAAAGTTTCCAGTTTAAATTGAAATTAAATTTAAATGTATATTATATTACGTACAGTGTCATAAAACAATTATCTACAACCAAAATGCAATTACTATAAAAATAGTCACACAATAAATAATTTTAAAAGAAACGCTAACATTGGTTCCGGTGGAAACTGGATAAGTTTTGATTTAAGTAAATCAACATGTCGACGTTTTTTGCACTGAGCCGGTTTCTTCTTTCACATAGAATTTGTCCCGCTTTGGAAAATATACGTTCCGAGGGGACCGAAGTAGCAGGTACACACAAATATCTATTGGCCAAACTAGATAGTTCTGGGAAAGAATGTTGGTGTTTAGACCAATAGTGTAGTGGATTACTCTTCCTATCTTCGTGGGCCATTTCTAAATATTGCCGCATCATAATAGAGCTATTACTTACAGGAGTGGATGTTGTCCGTACGTTTGAAACTTTTGTGTCAAAAAGGGTCCAAATAGAATTCGAAGACGTTGCCTCCATAACATTCCCGCCAGTAGCAACCACACTCTCTTCAACTTGGTTATTCCTACAGAGGGATGCCAAGTCTTCACTCACCCACGTGTGGGCTGCTGTTGCATTACTTTGCACACCAAATGCAGTTTTTTTAAACCTTGGGTCTATAATTGTTGCTGTAGCAACAACTTTTTTGGTTTCGAGTGATGCAAGTCTTCGCGACAATCCTTCACTTAAACTTTCCTTAAGGGTCATCGCCACTTCACTTGTTGGTGATTGGCATCTAATTAAGTGCTGCACCCCTCGAACGATAGGTATGACTTTAGAAACCGTCGGGTAAGACTCACCCGACAGTTCCGCTGTCATTAATTCCATCGGTTTCAGAAGAGGAACACATTGTAAAACAATATTCCAATCCGATGCGCTGAGTGATGCAGGAGCATTGGGCAGGGATGCTAGGGCTGCTGAAAGCTGTTCCTTAATAGCCAACAGCCTTTCTAACATAGAAAGTGTAGAATTCCATCTCGTTGAAACATCTTGTTTAAGTTTAAGTTCTGGCTGCCCCATTTGAATCTGAACACTTCGCAACTTGTCACTTGCAACGGTGCTGGTCTTAAAGTGTGTCACGAGCCCTCTGCATTTTTTTAGAATTTCTTCTAAAGTAGGGTTGGCTTTCAAACCATCTTGAACGACAAGATTTAGTGTGTGTGCCACACAGGGGAGGTGGGGAATTTTTAAGCGTTCAGCAGCATTTTTCATATTTGAAGCATTGTCAGTTACAATAGCTACCACTTTGTTTTTAACCCCACATTCATTCATTGTTTGCAAAAGTTCGGAGGAAATCTTCTCTCCTGTGTGGTTTCCAACTATTTGTCGCGTGGTAAGTACTAATGAATGTAGCTCATAATCAACAATACAATGTGCTGTGATTGTTAAAAATCCTGTGGAATTCATGGATGTCCAAATATCTGTAGTCAAGGCGACATTTGACGCTCCATCCAGAATATTCTGAACTTTTCCTCGAACTTTTTCCACTAATGGAGGGAAAAGTGTTCTTGACAACGTTCTTCTGCTTGGAATCTCGTATCGGCTATCCAAAGCATTCGTAAATTTCCTAAACCCTTTATTGTCCACGATTGAAAGGGGTTGATAGTCTAAAGCAACCATTTCAACAAGAGTTTCATCAATTAATGTTTTTCTTGCCTCGGGTATTTTTTGTCGCCGGAAAGCTCCTTGTAATGTGAGCTGTTTTGGCCTCTTTGTTAAAATAGGCCCTTCTTGAAACGTCCCAGAACACGTTGATGTTGTTGCTGTATCGACAACTATTCTTTTTTCATTAGATTTGGATGAAGATGGCTGTGCTGCAGGATCGTCCTCTAGTTCATCTAAAAGTGCCGTTGATTCGCTAAAAGTGGGGTGCTTTCGCTTCAAATGTTGGTGAAAATTTGTGGTATTTCCTTGAAACTTAAACTCCTTTTTGCACACAGAGCACTCAATTATATTGTTATCCTTTTTCTCAAAAAAATCCCACACAATTGATCTTTTTTTACCTCGATACATGATAACTTTAACAAAATACGATTAAAATAATTCAATTAGTGTTTTAATGACTAAATAGTTCCCTTTGCATTAATAATATAAAATAAAGTTAGTAAAAATAACTATAAGAGTGCAAACACAAAGTATATACATGTACGTATTTGAACTAAATTAATATAAGAGCTCAAACAAAAAACTTCTATACTTATTTGAACCAAATAACTAAAAAGATTCACACTTCTTACTTTACCACTAAACATGAACTAAATAAATCTGACGCGAGTTTCTGAAGTGAATGGAGTGGACTGAAGATTAAAACAGCTTTAGCATCTATTTCTAGTTAGTAAAATTCAAAGAAGACTAAATCTACTGACTGGAGTGAAAGCTATGGGTTTTATCTCAATGATAAGATGTAGGGGGCTTACATTTTAAGGGAAGTATAGAACTCTCCATAATAATTTAACTATTATCATTTTGTGATAAGTTTTATTTGATTCTATAAGTAAAATAATTTCATTGGACAAAATTTATTAAAAATCAATACACACAAAATAAGAATATAATATTTTAATTCCATATACTATTATTTGAAATATATTACTTTAATAATAATAATAATAACAATAATTCATTTTTATATCTCAGCCAAATCATTGGCTACGTGTACTAAATTAATATCAGGTCAATTTAATCTAGTTTGTTTGTTATAAGTAGATTGGGGTTCAAACCTCTGCTGGGTATACTCAGTGGCGGAATATACATTGGGAGGGGTTTACCCCCTTAAGGAAAAAGGTTTAATTTTTATTAGTCTATTTTTTAAGCATCGCGTCTTACTAACCGTTCGGGTTATACGCCTATGTACTAATTATAATAATGAGAAATGTTGAATATAGATAAAGTGCACCTGTATTTGCATGAAGAGGGCAAGAGTGTAAAACCATCTTTACAACCTGGCGTACACCCGACCGTGATCGCACCCCAATCTCCCCGTCATCGACATTTATTCTAGTACGAGTGTAACGCCTTAAACCATGCGGTCACCCAGGCGAGTTTTTATTGTTCTAATGTTGTCCCTTGCGAGCGTTGGCACCACTCATTCCCTCAAGAAAATTCTAGATCCACCCCTGGTTTATTGAGTTTTTTCTTTAAATGGCTTCCCACTCTTCTTCTATGTGAACGCATGTACATTTCCTTTAAATTTTACCTTTCTAATGCCACCCCTATTGTGTAACTAAAGGCTAATAGCCTGAAGCCTTTAATATTTCCTAAACATAAAAAATCATTAGCTTACAATCCTATTTATATATCGGGTAAGTGATGACATATTTTCGATTTGATTATCTGAATCAATTGATTATATGACGCCTGGAATTTAAATAGAAAATATGTCATCACTTAACCAATATATAAATAAGATTTTATGCTTATAATTGTTTATGTTTAGGAAATATTAGTGAGTCAATTATCTCGATTCTTAAATATGAATGGAAACGTATGTTCTTTTTTTGTTTACTATGATTCTTTAGCAAAAGTATTTCTATTAATGGCGAGGTACTTATGAGACTAATGCGTTCACTGTTTAGTTTTTTGTTGTGCCTGTACTTTGGTCTTTGACACCGACACAAGGAACTAAACACAATAATAGAAAAGTGTTGAATTGCAAATGCAAAGGAATGCTTGTCTTGGGAGCCGACAGCATGTTGAAGAGAATAGTAGCACAAAGCAAAACCACCGACTAGTAACTACTTTTAGAAGTAGTAAACATCCGATTATTACCGACTCTTTACTACTTCTCAAAATCATTCGAATGATTTTTTTGATTCACTCGATTCTTTTTCAAAGAATCGAATGATTATTCGATTCTTAAAATCACTCGATTATGCCCATCACTAGACTGAGACGGCGCCGCCTCAATATCCATGTGCAAAAAACCAAGGCCAAAGAACTTCATAAGAAAAGAAGAAACTCTTCACCCCAATGTCCAGACTGTTCCCAAGTGGTCTAGAAACGTATGGAAGATTCCATCACGTGTGGATTCCTCCCCTTGTTTATTATCTTTGGATTACCACCCCACCCCGTTTGGTCCCTTCATTCTGTGTTCCGTGAGTGGTGCTGAATGATATATAAGACTGGTAGTGAAAATGGTAGAGCACTTTTGAACTTGCTTTGGAAATAGTTGGACAAGGCTGAGGTTTAGGTTATTATTTATAAAATGTAAGTAAAATTCTCTTTCGGCGTATTCATTTACTTTCTGTCTTCTAAATTCTCTTTCGACATAATATTAATCTTTTATTTTATTGAAATGATTGGACTCTGGTGACACATGATTAAGCAGAAACTTTAGATAATTTAAACATAGGGATATTAAATGTTTTGGCATATTTATTGTTTATTTATCTCAAACCTTTTGAGTAATGGTAAAATTTGGCTTTCTCGGTTAAATATTATATCTTGGGAATGTTTATTAAATATATTAGATCTTGGAAATGTTTATTAACTTAAATTATTTAATTAAAAAATAAATGCCTTATAAAAAAAACTTTGTCTCAAAAACAACACTAATCAAACAGTAAATTAATATTTTGTATTTTTGTTTTCTTAATAGGCCAATTTTAAAAGCGTTATAGATTTTGTCAAGTCAAAAATTGAACGTTTAAAGATATAGGCTTACACTAAGGATTTTTTTGGATTGAATTGAGGTTTAAGAAAACCCCCTATCTATGCGGTACGGGTACTCAACTTAAACATACATATTACGCCTACTATGTGCTAATTGTGATAATTTACTGCGTTAAAAAAATTCTCACGTTCAAATTGAATCAACTATGTTGTGTGAAGATCTTACAAAATGAAACAAGTTATTTAAAGTTGATGAAAGCTTTCAAGAACTCCCAAAAATAGTGTTTACACTAAATATTTTTGACAAATTGATATCAAAACAATGGGCACGTATACCCAGTCATCCTACTAAATTAGCACAAATGTGAACGAAATGGTGGGTAAGATGCTTAAAAATAATAAAATACGTATTTTATTTAAAGGGAATTATTGAGACTTTAGTTATGTGACTAAGAATAAAAGGATATTATAGTTCTCTCTAATGAGTTGATTATAGGTCTCAACAGTGGCGGCTCGTAGCTAAAATTAGTGGGGGTGCTGCTCCAGAAACTTTTAAGCCTTTGCTTTAAAATTGTGTAAAATGAAAAAAAACACGCATAAAAAGAAAATTTATTCAAGTACTTGATACAATCTTTACAAAATAACAAACATTTTTTACTTACTTTAACTTAAATTGTTACAGTTTAAGCTTGATCTATTCATTTAAATATGAAATCCATTATTCTTGTTTTAATATGCGCAAAAAGTTAAATAATTTTCTCCTTGATCTCTGGATGACAATTGAGGAAATTTCACTCCATTGAAAGTAGACCTACTGTAAGCGCATTTAGTTTTTCCGAGTACATAGTGCTTCTTAAAAAAGTTTTATTATTTTCAATGTTGAAAAGCAGTGCTCTTCCTCTGATGTAGTCATTGGAATTTTCAAGAGGCTTTTTTATCAGTTTCGTAATTTCACTAAAAATATCATCTATATTATTTTCAAGATAAATTTCAGCAGAACATTTAATTTGCAATACTTATGAATATCAGTCCTACAACATAATACTTTTAGTTCAGTTTCAAGCTTTTCTTTGTCAATCATGGGATAAGTTTCAGAGGTCAATACTAATCTCTTTTGTGGGATGTTCATTCTTAAATATAGTGAATCAATTCTTGTCGAACAATTTAGCAGCTACTAAGTGTTTAGTGGAAGAATACCTGTCCATTATATCAACACATATATAGTCACACACTTCCTTAGCTTCTGCCATGAGTGTCTTTGAAGGATTCTCATGGTACTTAGAGTTTCTCAATTCTAAAATAATAGTTTTCAAATTTGTTATATATATATATATATATATATTCATTAATTTTAAACACACTAATTTCTCGAGATTGCATTTGGTTGTAAATTATTTCAACTGATGAAAAAGCTCTAACCAAAACTTGAAATTATCATCATTCAGGTATTTTAAAATTCCCGTTGCTTTTGCAATTGTTTGATCTGCATTTTATGTTGACTGAATTTCAGTAAGCCAGTTTTTTAAAGGTTGCAAATTTTCATTAACTTTGTTTATGGTCCATATGTTGAAATTCCACTTTGTAGAGGATGGACGTGGAATGCTGACGTATATATATTTCTTGAGAATGAACACACGTTGTGGTGATCTTGAGAAGAATGTTGGAATAGCCAGAATGTTAAAGAAAAAAATGCTTGCATTTCGTATAATACTTGCTGTATTTCTCATTATTAAATTAAGTTGATGTGCATAACAGTGAATGAAATGCGCATTACTATAAACTGCTTTTATTTTTGCTTGAACTCCTGCTTTTTGCCTTTCATGATATTTGCACCATCAAATGTCTGAGCTATCAGTTTTTGTCCATTTTCTTGAAGGATTATGTCCAATTATTCTAAAATACGTTTTGATATGCCATTTTCAGTTTGATTTTCTGGAATAAAGAATCCCCAAAAACGCTCAAATAGTTCTCCATTCAATACGTACCGTAGAACAAGGATCATTTGAGTGTGTTCCGAAACATCTGTTGTGTCATCAGCCATGACAGCTACAAAGGAAGCTTTTCTAATTTCAGTCCTTATCTCATGGTATATTTGTAGCGGGAAGTCAAGTATCTCATTCTGAATGGTCTTAGAATAACCTTTGAAAACTGTACTGGTTTCTAAGTGATTCTTCAAATCTGAATCTAATTTAGATGCAAAATTTACTAATCCTCTAAATACCCCTGAATTTACTGAATCGACTTTTTCATCATGTCCACATAAGGTAGTTTCAAAGTTTCCACATAAGTAAATGCAGTCTACTATTTTGGACAAAATTTCACGGCTCTTTTTAACTTTTATATTATGCTCATTGATTGAAAGTCTGTATGCCTCACTAAGTTTCTCCTTAATACTTACGGTTCCTAAAAGGGACAGTGAAACAACATTATCAACGTGCTTCTTTGACTTCTCATGCTTTTAAGTTTTTTCTTTCATTTTGTTAATATTTCTAAAACCATCTTTTTTCCACGGTATATCACCTCCAAACAGCAAGCGCGGGAAGCAAAACAGTGCATTTTTTACTTCACATCCCCAAAGACAACTTTTCCGTTGGTACCATTCAGAATTAAAGCTATGAATATATTTCTTGATGTTGCTTTTGCCTGGCTGAGATATTAGAATATCAGGTATTGAACGACCTATTTTCTTAACTGTAGCTTTCTCATGGAGAGATAGCTGTGAAAACTTAAGCTGTTGAAGCTCACTTACTGTCACATAACTTATTTCTTGGGGATGCAAGGCCATGGTTAAAGTTTTCTGTTAAATAAAAGAACTGAAAAAAAATGAATAAAAGAGAATAACTGGATGCAGAATAATAATCTAATCCTACACTCTTCTAAACTTTATCAAATTCAAGAATATGGTACATTGTTTTTAAGCACAACACACGCTTAGTAAAAAACCCCACTTCCTTCCACCATCACGCCAGATCCGGCACTTCGAGAAAAACAGTGCTCTCTCTACCTGGCAGTCCTGCATTACTCCATACCCCCTCCTATTTGTGCATGCGCACAACAGTCAAATAACCCGTCACTGGCACTGTAAGGCGCACAGTTCCATACAAAGGTTTTAGTATATTTTTCATAAACAGGGGGATGGCTACTGAAGTACTGACATTAAGCTTAAGGAATATATATTGTACTACAAAAACAAATAAAGAAAAAAAGAACTCATTATATTAAATGTTATCGATAATATCAAGTGGAAATAGGGGGTTCGGCAGTTCTGCAGTACCTATACACAAACCGCCATTGGGTTTCAGATAACTTTAGTATACCTTTTACGATTAAATAACCTAGGCCTAAGCCAAACCGTATGTAAGCATTAAGCCGGAGCCTATTTTGGTTATTTACTGTCTTGGCTGCCATATTTCAGAGGCCTATAACTCACATTGTGGATAGTAGTTACTACTGTATGTAGGATTCAGTTTGAATATGATTACATCATTAAAGTTTTTCTGAGGCGTCTTAAACATATTATCTTACTACCTGAATTATCAGTGTGTTGATGGTTAATAATAATGCATTTTGATAATGTTGTGTTTCAAAGAAAATATTCTATTAACATTCAGTGTAGGCGTACTATCCCCCCTCTTGACCTACATTATGATATAGGCCTATTTAAAGTTATATTATTATGAAACACACACACACAAACGTTTTGAGATTAATATATTGGGCTAATGAAATGTCAAGTTTGAATCATGTATCACAAAACACCTAATACATTACAAAAACTAGCAAACATAACCTCGTAACGCAAACCAAAGGACAAGTAAAATGTCTGCGCAATTTAGCGTCACGCTATCAGGAAAATATTTGCACTTGCAAGGACTTTGCTTTTGCAAAGTGATCGGCCACAATAACTTTAGACGCAAAGTCTAGCGTCTCTCTGATAACGGTCGCAAACTCGTTTTGCTTGGTGGTCATAATATCCCTGCAGATCTTCTATTGGCAGTGGCGGATATGTGACTGTCTTTTGTGGTTGGGGCACCATGTAGGGGCGGTTATTTTGGCCTGTTGAGATGATGATTGTTTTGATTATGATTATGATGTGCTAGTAGACGTCTTAAACTTAGTTTAATAATAACCAACCGGATAATGATAACCATAGGAACCATTACCCTTGGGTTAAAATACCTATGGTACCGGTGAGAATCAAATCTGGTACCTCTAGATTAGTATCCAGGAATGGTGACCCTTAGATCAAAAGGCCAGCCTAATTTACGGTAATTTTTATTATTTGATGTTTATCAGAATTGTGAGGTCCGATAAAAAAAAGTGCCATGAAATAAAAAGTTATGCTTGCACTATGGTTACTTTTTGTGAAATGAAAGTAATTCGATAAGCCCTTTAGTATGATAAGAGGATTCTGTTTTGTGACCACTTAAATACCTAGCAAGGTTTATAGAGACAAACGAATACAATTTAAAAATATATTCAATATATTGTTTTTTCATCTAAGAGTTTTGAGTTATTTTTAGCTTCAGAGTACAATGCATACATATTAATTGACAGTGATTTAGAGTTTTAGCGAAATACTAACTTATATTTTGTATATATGTAATTTTTATCAAACAAATTTCATGTAGTTATAACAAATCATGAAAGCCCTGTCAATGCAATCTAAAATATATTGCTGACTGGATATATTTAAAATACTATCCTCGAATAGATTGCAAATAATATATTTTTTGCCACATAAATGAGTCAAGAAATTAATTTTGTTCCTCCTGTGTTAAGTACACTCCGTCTACAATGAAAATATTGGTATTACCATGGATTAAACTATGGAACAATGAATAAACGAAGAAAGCATATTATAATTCAAACATTTCAATTGGATATCATTTTCGTAAACACACACACTTGTCACACATTATGTGTGCTTATAAAATATTTTTTTAAATTATTCCGAAGGCAATGCTATACATAATTTATAGTAATTAATTGCAAGTTTAAGATATAACAAATTTGTATTGAAGAAAAAAGATATTAGAAAAACTAAGCTAGCAGATTCGAACATATCTACACCCACAAACACTCCCCTTTTTGGCTCCTAAAATATCTAGCTGCTTTATGATTGCACATTTCTCCATAAAGCTCAAATTCTCTGGATTTTAACACCAATGATATTAAAGTTTTATAAAACAGTCTTAAGAAATTTTTAAGTAACGAGTTTATAATACTTTAAACTGAAGTGTTAATTTTTTTACTGTACTAAATTTCTAACAAATAATTTTAAACTAATGCTACGATAATAAGACTTTAAACAGATGTGTAATTTTTTTTATTGTAATACATTTTTTAACAAATCATTTAAATCCTTATTATCATAGCATTATAACGCTTATTATTACTATAATATTATTTTAACACATCAGTTTAAAGTCTTATTATCTTAACATTATAACGCTCCTTACTTAATTCATGTCTTAAAACATTTTCAAAACACTTCAATCCTTTTTTTAGCGTATATTAAATCTTTTTGAACGCTTTATAAATTGTGTAAATGCATTTAACACTATTCATTTAATCTCTATTTCAATAATTTTTCTAACACATCAGTTTAAAGTGTTATTATCTTAGCAATAATAACATTACTTTACGCTAGTCAGTTTTGTGAAAATTTAAATTTTACATCCATTCTTCAATATTAGTTGCTTGTGGGGATGTGAGTTTCTTCTTAAAAACCTGTGCAACATAGGAAATTTATTGGTAAGAAATTAATGACCAAACTATGCGGTTTAGTAGTAGTTCCACTAGTCTCAGTCTTGAAGGCGTTTTACTAGTTTCTGATTTGAAGTAGTTCCACTAGTCTCAGTCTTGAAGGCATTCCACTAGTTTCTGATTTGAAGTAATTCTACTAGTTTCATTCTTGAAGTAGGTCCATTAGTTTTTGTATTGTCTTTTAAAATTAATATCAACTTCAAGCGCTAGACAAAGATTAGACCCACATTTGGGGTCTTAGCGTTTGAAACTTTCCGACCAGCGGAAAACCAACAGCTAGCTTAGAACGTGATCTGAACACAAAACTTATAGACCTTTAATATTATGCACCACATAATCTTGACTTTCATTTGCATTATTGAATCCTTTAATAGTAGCATCCTTTGGTGGATTTTTAGCACTTTGCTTTGTGTTAGTCTTGCTACAACCCTACCCCAATTTCACATGCATAAAGCTCACCCTTAATTCTCGCCAGAGCCCAAATACTAGCTGATGCATCCCTTTCCCACGGGGGTTGAGCTCTTCTTGCCGACACGAAACTATTGAAAAATTAATGAATAGTACAGAAGAGGTGAGCTTGGATTGAGTGGGCTTTATGAACCTCTCCCAATATATAAACAAAAAACAAGCAGCGTCCATATCAAACATAAAAAAACTCTTTTTACCTGCAGAAAATGGAGTGAAAAAAAGTCATGCTTTCACAAATAAGATGGAATAGAAGGGCTTGACGCAAGAATGACATGCTGAATTATAGTTTTGCAATAAATTGTTCTCCGTTCCATTTAATATGTTATCTAAACTTTATTCATAAAATAGGGAAACTACTGTTTAATTTTAAGTTTTGTGGAGGAATCTCTAAAAAACAACGAAATTCCAGTGTTTTTACAAATGGTTGCAAATTTAAAATAATTTATTTCCTTGCAAACACATTTTTACCAACATAGATATCGCGTTTGTTACGATATAATCAAATTTTTTGCACCTTTAAAATATAATATATCCGTATAACGATAATTATAACTATCAAAATAAGTTAATATCACGTTATAAAGAATTACTTATAATATATATTGGACTAATTAAATAAAACAAGTACAAACGTTTTATGTTTAACATGTTTAAATTTGTAACTTTTTTTATTTATCGATGCCCTACAGGTAGAGACATTATTGTGATCGTCAAAATAATCGAACTCAAGATTTTAATGAATTTCGAGGTTTAATAACCCCCACTCCATTGCCAATTCGAAAAAGTGTTTTTTTGAATTTTTGTCTCTCTGTACCTTGGACTAGAGCCTAAACCATTTTACCGATTGGGCTAAGACTTGGTATCTAGGGTATTCATAGGGTTATCCCGAGGGTTTTTTGAAATTGGATATACAACTCTAAAATTATGAGTAGTTTACTGCAGGGTGAAAAGAGAAAAAAATCTATTTTATCAAAACTAGCTCTAACGATATTGATTAAATTTCATTTCTAAACATTTATCAATTTTAAAAACAAAATATATACTTTCAATTTTTTGTCAAAATAAATTTAAGGGTTTTGGTCTGATGCGTAGATTATCATTTTTTATCATGTCTCCGTAACTCTTCGAGATATACATATTTTCCATGATAAGTAATTTAATATCTATTTATAATAAAAATCTTTTATTTGAAACATATTTTTATGAAACCAATATTTTTCAAGCGATACGCAAATATATATTTAACTTTTCAAACACTAAAGGGAAAGTATTGCGGCCGTAAAAAGAAATCTCACCAAGTTGTTGACGGATGTCAACTTTTCATGGCCTCCCAAACCCTAAAAAGTGATTTTTAAAATGCCGTCTGTATGCTTGTCTGTTAAACTCTAAAATTAAGAGTAGTTTGATCAAGGACGAAAAGAGAAATGACCGTTTTACTCAAAATCGGCTCTAACGATTTTGATTAAAATTCGTATTTAGGAGTTGAATAAGATAATAAATAGAATGGCTATTTTAATTTTCCCATGAAAATGACTTTTAGGGTACCTTACAAAAGCGGAAATTTCCGTATCTCCGAAACTATTTGAGATACTAAATAACTTATCATTGCAAAACTGAAATATATTTTTATAAAATTAATAGTTTCTGAGATATTGGTAAATATACTGATTAAATTTTGTGAGATTTAGTTGAACAAAAATACTATTTAAGATTAACACACTAATTCTCTAAAGCAAAAGAGTAAGTAAATAATTAAGAAGTAGGTCGCTCATAAAGAGGATGTTCTTTTCCCTTTAACTTCTTAGGAGAAATGTTTTTACAGCAATGATCTATCGCTATAATTTTTTACTCATAAGTCAATATTTCCTTTTTTATTGGTATAATTTTATAAATGAGGAATTTAATAGCAATGCAATAACCATAAGATGTGCAACACCTAATAAAAGTCCAAAATATATAATTATAATTTTAATAAGAAGTATTGACCCCTGTGGACACAATATCAATATTTTTTATTGACCCAAATATACATATGAGGACTTGAATTCTTTAAAAATAAAATAATAAAATTTAAAAACGGGAGACACCCGACCGGGCTTTGAACCCCGATCTCACCATCATCGGCAATACGGTCTATTGCGAGTATGATTCCTTAGGCCATTTTACCACCAAAACAGGCTTCCTCAATTGAAGAAAGGATTTTAAACTAATAATAACACTCAAGTGTGGATGGTAGCATAAGACTATAAAAGGCATAGAGATTAAATTCCTGTATGGCTATTTTTTTACTGTTTAATCATAATATCCCAAAAATAAAATGATGTAATTTTACTTTTGATGATTTCACAAGATTTGTAGTTACATAAATGTTCCATTTGGGACTCTAATATTTTACTTGGTTAATTTTTTTTATGTTGTTGGTTGCCATGTTTGGAGCGTGGCTTTAGATTAAGTGCAGCTACATTAGCTTGGAGAGAGTTTGGATGAATAACAAGTGTAAAAAACCAGTACGCAAGGTCTAAATTAAAGCCTCGACATCCTTATTACAAGCAATCCAGTCTATTATGAGACGGACGCCGTATACTGCATGACTGTTTGGGTTTAAGAGATAATAGGACTATCTTAGGAGCAATGTTACCGCATTAGTGGGTAAATGGCTGAGAAAACCAGTCGTTAGACTCTAATGTCACTTTGTTGTCATCAATAGGAAGGTTTTCCGACACTTTACACTTTGTCTCTCATACAAGTGGGGTAGTTTTTACATCCCCTTTCCTCGATAAAGAAGGTGAATTTCTTTTAAACTTTCCGAATCGTCCCTACACCTTGGATTAATTAAGTAGATAATACCTGCATCAGTGTTCGCATGGTCTAAGACGTCACTTTCATATTAGACTGGATTAATGGTGACGGGAAGATCTGGGTTCGAATTCTGGTCGGGTGTACTGAGGCTGTTTTTTTTTCTAAATGGCTTCCTACTTTCCCGCCATGCTAATGCAAGTACACTTACTCTAAAATTATACTTTCCTCATTCCTATTTGGTGACCGTAAATAATGTATATTTGTAATTTGAACGTGTGTAAGGAATAAATAATGCTTATCTAACCATACTAATGAACGTAAATAAATCCCATTAATATTGCCTTTGAGAATTAGTGGGTGACCCGGTGGTCTAGGGGTAAAGTGTCGGACTTCTGTGCTGGAATCCGGGGTTAAATCCTAGTTTCCGGCACAGATTTATCTGATTACCAAACCCTTCCTTTACCTCTGACAAGACGTGCATTAATCACAACTTGTGAATGTGTGTAATGCCAGGCCTTCACCGTGGTTCGTATTCCACGTTAGACTGTAGGTCCTCCATTTCATCTAACAATCACCCTACCTCATTAGCGTAAGTGCGTATAACCCGAATGGTAGTAAGACGTGGTGCTAATAATAATAATAATAATAATAATAATAATAATAATGATAATTAGTGTGTTTTAAAACTCTTAATGTGAGCTTAAATATTAGCCCCTGAGAGCACACTATGAGCAATCCGTAAATTACATGTAACACTCCGCCAAGTTCCCCTCCCCCTTTCATATCATGTTAAAACTCAATTTTCTACGCTGCCAGGATTCGAACCAAAGTTTTTGGTGGCCGCATGGCTCTCGCAATAGACTAGACAGCCGGTCAGGGGTGTATCGGTGTTAGAATCCAGGTCCGTGTTAGTACATATGCATATAACTCCAAAAGTAGTAATACGTGGAGATTAAAAAAAAGTATTCATGGCTTGGAAAACGAGACTAGGGCCAAGGAACTTTAATCGGTTGGTCGAAGGTGGGGTTAAACCCGTGTTGTTTTTAAGCGCTTCTATGAAAATGATTACTTCCCTTGTAGCACGTATTAAGTTGACGGGAATTAAAATTTCTACTACCTGGCTGTAGAGTAATGGGATACCAAATTAGTTATTAACCACTTCTACGCTTTGTATCCATCTTGCCGCTCTTTAGTGAGAGTGTGGCATTTGTCGGCGTGAATAGTTTACTGCAACCAATTAACCGAGCAGAGGAAGCCACTCGCTACATACCAGTTCCCATAGCACTGTGGAATATTCAACAGATTTTCTCGCCTCAAAGTCACTCTGAAACAAATTACATTGGGATTGGTACGGAGTGGGCTTTTGTTCGCGGTTTTAATACGAAGTTTTTGTGCGCACACCTGCTTTTGTATCTTTTACTGTACGAGGCTTGTTCGAAAAGAAGAGAAACCACTTTAATAATATATAGGTTAAATCAATTAGTACTTAAATTGGACTACACGGCGTGTTCCAAATAAATAGTTACTTTATTTAATAACATCACTAGACATATGACAGTTTAGTTTTCATTGGTTATCATATTCGAACATAAAATTCGTAGATGCCATAAACTGAGTGAGTTTATAACGTTACTGCGTGGGGCAGTCCGGCAGTAGGAGAACAAATGGAGAGGAGGAAAATACAAATGACAATACAATACTATCTCACATTATTATATTCACAAAAATTCATTATATTATCCTAAACTAGTTATCTTACATTTCTCAGGTATGTAAGCCAAAATGATCAACCAAAACGCGTAGATCTTTGAACTTTTCAAATCAGAAAATCTCAACTTAAAAACAATGTTTTCAAGTCTATGTATGAGACCATAGAAAATAGTTTTGTGTTCATTCATGGGAACACAAAATTTGTGTACTGTTAAATGTTTTTGGCAATATTAAACCTAAGCTCAACGCACGGTTGTAAATATCTCAGTTACCTAGGCAGACTCCTTAACTCCCAGAAAAAATAACTGGTAGCGTGCACCGCACTGACTTTTTTTTAGCTTTTATCTTAAAATATACATTTACTAAAAACTCATAGAATTTGTGAAAATAAATAATAGGATTATACATTGTTGTAGAAACACTACACCAAATATCATAAATCAAAAAATATACATCGTTACTTACTTACTCTATCGAATGAGAAACATATATGTCCACCGAAGAGCATAAGAATCAAATTCATTTTCAAATATCTGTATTAAAAACTGTATAATTATATTTGCTTATAGCTCAGAAGTTATTGGTTTTTTAAAAATATATTAAAAATAAAGATTTTTAGCTTTAATATTACTATAAAGTTACAATAATAAGTTATTTCAAATGTAGCGGGCTCAGCAGTCCTTTCCCTTGCAAACTACGCCAGCTAGAGAAAATGACTTCATATGATAAAAATATATGTGGATATTTAAATATATATATATATATATTAATGTTATAACATAATTTGTTACATACCACTCCTCTGGAACATTGCCTGGGGAAAATGGCTCTGTGGGATGAGTTGCATGGACACATACTGACCTCCATTCAACTCCATACTCGACTAGACCATCAACTGTACTGATCGGATTTGATCATGGCTTGCTAGGGTGCGTATGTCATTGCCCGGCGCCTACATGTTCTACCAAGCTTCGAGAAGTTGCTCTAACTTTCCGAAGATAGCCCCCTCTACCCCCATTGGCCCTGGTTCGTCAGTTCAACTTGTATAAAACGCCTGGGTCCGCTGGACACAAAACACAGTCCCAATCTTGTATTCGACTACTGACGTCTCTCGTCTCCGTTCAACAGTACGCAGGAAATATTGGGGTGACAATGATGGTGCCGTCAGACGGAAAAACTTAAAACTATAAAGTTTGTATTTACATTTGAAAGAGCCGGTGGTTCTACGTTCAGAGTCATGTAATTTAGTTAGGATTATTCTCTCAAGCTGAGAGTGTTTGTCACTCTAAAGTTTGTCGATTGTATTATCTATAATTAGGTTAGGTTTGATAGTCAAAGCCATGTTGACCACGTCATATCTCTGGCTATTTATATTTGGTCCTTTAGACCGGTAGTTTCATTGGAGTGTGTCTCACTCCTTGGCCTGTATGACCATGTTCCGGTCTGCAGTGCCACCTGGTAGGAAAGGAGGAATTTAGGTTGTTCAAGGCCCGTTATTGAGACCTAGTTATGGTTAGTTGTTCTTGTGAACTGATGTGAATTGTTGTTCACCTGGTTTGGGGTGCGCAACTTGTGGGTTTGTCGTTGCCCGCGCCCAATTAGATGTTCATGTTTGACTCCCTTCTGGAGCACCATGAGAGCTCGCTGATTTTCAGTAACTTATATCTGAAGTGTAGTTTATACCTATGTTTGGATGTGTTTAAACTCCTGATTACTGGCAGTACTTATTAGTAACAAGCCATCCTTTACTGTATATAGGCCTAGAATCCTGAATGACCAATTTCTATAGGATATAAGCCCTGTGTTTCTATGACCGGGATAGACAGACAGTTCTCTATAACTTATGTAACCTATACCAGACGGTTAACCATTAAAAGCTAGCTTCACTGGCACATATTGTTCTCACCTCTTAAAATATGGTTATTTAGTCTTAAATGTTGTGTGGGTTCTGGCTAAGCCTTGTTTGTCGGTCGCTATACTTTCGATGTTTGTTGCAACAAATTCACTATTGCATCTATATTGTGTTGGGCGTCTTTGTCTCCCAATCGGGGAGTAACTTAAATTAGCCTTTGTTGCGCCTTTCAATCTAGAATGTGTAATAATGCCTCTTTTAAGAGTGGGGTAGTAATTAATAAAACCGACTAAATTTTGTAGGATGGATGAGTGATTAGAGCAATGGCACCTTCTTCCATGGTCACTTTATGAATTTATCTCTTACTAAACTCATTCTTGTACTTGGTATTTTGGACCATTTGGCCGGTCAACGTAGGAAATGGTGGATTGTACTTTGGTCACTAATTTGTAATTGTTTGTTTTGTTTGCTCCATTAAACTATTATGTCAACATAAATTTTAATCTTATATTATCAAGTACTAATAGGTCATGTTTAATTTCCCTGTAAATGTAGTCGGCGTATTTAGTTCTAACTAAAGTACCGCTACACATATATTAAATAATTGCGGGGAAATTATGAAAATTGGAAAATTCCCCAGACGTAAAGTACCCTCAAAGTAATTTTTATGAGAAAATTAGAATTTCAATCTTTTTTTATAATGATAAACAGTGTTTATATATAATGTATAGTTAAAATCGTTAGAGCGAATTTTTAGAAAATCTCTTTTTTCTCTTTTTGCCCCTCAGTAAACTACCCTTAAATTTAAAGTTAGATATCTAATTACAAAATCTCTCGGGGGGACCATATGAAAACCCAAAATACCAAGTTTAGCCCAATCGGTAAAATAGTTTCGGCTCTAGCCCGAGGTATTGACAGATGGATGGCAATGCAAAAACAATGTTTTTTTGGTTTTAAGGGTGTCATGAAACGTCGCAATTTATCAAATTCTCGAGTTCAATTTTTTTGGCAATCACAATATTTCTTTTCGAGGTGTCTAAAGAAATTAGAGAAATTTATTACTAAATAATTAAACCTATATTGTTGCAAATATTGCTAATACATTTGGCGTCCAGGGCACGAGCCCCACCTATCTCAGTCTAGCTACGCCACTGTTGTATCACCACTACTTCTTCTAAGAGAGTTTAAAACGATAAAAAAATATTCCCAGACCTTTCATTTCATGCACCTATTCATGCCCAAATGTAATTTAAAAACTAAATTTCCAATTGAATGTATATCTAAGATCATATTTGAGATTAAATCATGTATGGGCAAATGACTATTAAAGTATTTATAACCTAATCGTTAGAGAAAACTACGTGTAAAGTCAAAGGTTTTTATGTTTAAATATGCATCTAAGGTGTAAAGAGCTCATGATAGGGATAGGCTGTAATGAGGTGGACTGGAGAGAACTAGCTCAAGGTAAGGATAGGGTGTAATGAGAAGGACTGGATAGAACCATTTAAAGATAAGGATAGTGTGTAATGCGGTAGAATGGATATAACTAGCTCAAGATAGGGATAGGGTGTAATGAGAAGGACTGGATAGAACCATATCAATATAGGGATAGGGTGTATTGAGGGGGACTGGATAGAACCATCTCAAGATAGTGATAGTGTGTAATGTAGTGGACTGGATATAACTAGCTCAAGGTAGGGATAGGGAGAAATGAGGTGGACTGGATGGAACCATCTGAAGCTATAAATAGGGTGTAGTGAGGAGGAATGGATAGAATTGCTCAATATAGGGATAGGTGGCGTACTTTATTTAAGTCCAGCAATGAACTTTCGTATTTCACAGTGAGAGTATGTAATAAATCTCTCTCTCTCTCT
>CABFVX010005900.1:3919-43129 GCA_902151425.1 Timema shepardi
GTGTGTGTGTGTGTGTGTGTGTGTGTGTGTGTGTGTGTGTGTGATATTAATACCGGCTGGCTATTATGTACATATCAAACATTTAGCCTTGGACTGGTAAAAATAATTCTAGGAGACTGACTCTAAAAACTCTGGAGTGGTCTGACACTCATTTGTTTTCAAAGAGCATGGAACATTGGAGGTTTCAATGAAAGTATATATTATTGTTTGTATGATTTCTAAACTCATTTAAATTAATGGGAAGTTTAAGTGGAGCAAAACAACTGCTTAAAAAAGTAATTCTACTTATATAATATATATATGTGTGTTTTTCTATTCGTTCTGAAATTTGCAGCCATAAAATTAAATTTCATTTCAATAATATATGTATTTATTATTAACGTAGTGTAAGGTTATTGTTATAGCCTATGTTTTTACTTTATTTAATATATTGACTAATTTGACTACATTATTTGTTGGCTAATGCTACATACAAATCTGGGCATAAATAATAACGGTTGGATAAACCAATATTTTTAGAGTTCAACAGTGTTTTTCGTGAGTTTTAGTAACAAAATCAAAAGGCGTAACTGGCCACATTGGCTCAGTTAAAAAGTTTTTGGTTTCGTTAGGGTCAAGTCTTTGGCTCACTTTTATCTGTTTTGATTAGTTTGAATATCTTGATGTTTTATTAAACAACTTTTAGTCAATCTTAAAAACTCTGTTTAGAATATATTTATATTGTTATCAAAAACTTAACAATTTAAAAATAAATTAATATAAAAACTTTATATGTACTTAGTTTTTCCTCTGAAAAATTCTACACAATTACATAATTTAAATTTATTGTTTGGACCTAGAACTGCAACTGAATCAAAGTTTTTGACCCTTTTACCGACCCTATTCAAAAATATTTTTGACAATTACTCCTACATTTGAAATGAATTGAAACTATACAAGAAACTATACTTTCTGAGCAAATTGCCAAAAGTTTTTGAAACTGCTGGAAGAATATAAATCAGCATCCTTCTAATGGCTGATTATCACAAGGAGTAATAATGGGACTGGAATAAGATAAAGCTTAGATTTTATACGTAACTTTAAAATTTCAAAAATGTTACCTAACATATTATATTAGAAACGTTGTTTATATCCACTCTATATTATATTCTTCAAATCACATGATCACTTTATTAAACTTCGGGTGACCTGGCGGTCTAGGGGTAAGGTGTCAGACTTCTATGCTGGCGGCCGGGGTTCAATCCCCGGTCCCGGCATAAATTTATATGATTACCAAACCCTTCCTTCACCTCTGACAAGACATCTTGTGAATGTGGGGAAAGCCAGGCCTCCACCGTGGCTCGGATTCCACGTTAAACTGTAGGTCCTCCATTTCATCTCACAATCACCCTACCATTACACATTAGCGTGAGTGCGTATAACCCGAACGGGTAGTAAGACGCGGTGCTAATAATAATAATAATAATAATAATATTAAACTTCATACGGCAGATGTTAACCTAATAATTCAAATTGTATAGTCAGTTACAACTCAGCTGAACTTTAAACTTTGTTTTGTCCTTAATTTATTGTATACATGTTTTGTAACACATTTTTAATATGTAACGCTTGTATTTTAGACTTTTCGTCAACCTATGGTTTAATTTAGTTGATGATGTTATATATTTTATTGAAATTTTTCATATATGACAATTTGTTGCTCATTAAAAGCAAATTGTAATCAATCCTGTTTAATTTCAATGTCACTTAATACATCTACCAATTTTGAAACTATCTAATTCATTAAATTTATATATATATATATATATATTGTTATTGGTAATTTCAGTGCTTTCTATCTAAGTATTAACTTTAACAATATTTTTTTAATAAGAAGGCTAAGCTTAGATTAAAATTATAATTCTGAAAAATAAAATAAATATAGTTAATTTTAATAGAGTGGAGAATTACTTTTAATGTGTTTACCGCTCCTGCAGGAAATAGTTAATTCCCACCTGAGAATTTGTTGAAGTCAAAATGTAATTCCCTCCCAGGCCTAATCATAATGAATGTACAATATACATGTAACCAAACAGGCAGTGAGCCGCCTGTATAAAGGCAACCCTCGGTCCACTTGAAATGTTTGCTTTGATTCATAGCAGCGGAGAATAATGTTGATTCTCTTGTTTCTTTCTAGAGTTGGATGATGGCCGGCGGGGACACGAGTATGTGAGGGCTGTGCTGTGGAACAGTAAGTACGAGTTTTATCTAACCGTGGGAAATAATGACGAGATACATGTGTAATACATTTACTAAACTTCATTTTATGTCAATCTTGAGTTCAAATAAACTCATACAATTATATTTATTTAATGATATATTAATTTAGAGCCATATATACTTATAATTTAACCAAACACTTAAAATAAAAGATAGGATAAGGTTTGATCAGAGAAATTGAAATTTTTGGTTAATGAATATGGCAGCTGTAATAGATACACTTATCAACCAAAGGGGGTGATTTAATTCCCTATCATGGAGGAATCCATACACTTGTCAGAAATGTTTTTTGGTAACAATACTGTTTATGTAATTATAGCTAGATGCTAGGTGAGATACTTTAAAAGTGTGGAAAGTGACATTGTAGACGTAGAGGTGACTGGCCAGCGCCGGCAGTGGCAACAGACAACACAAGCTGGAGTGAGATAATTGCTGTATCACAACATTTGTGGAACTTCTCGAGCTCTACGATAGTGAAAGAGAGGATTTTCGCTCACACATAGCCACAGGTGACGAAACCTGGGCTTACCAATATCGGCCGAAACAAATATACATTTGATGGAATTGCAACATCTGAAATACAAGAAGCTCAAAATACAATGTTTTGGGACTTCTTGGAGACGGGCGATTAACTTAAATCGATAGGTGGAAACTTTGAAAAAGTTGAAAACACTTATTTGTAGAGTTATACATGACAAAAACATGAAATATATTTTTACTTTTCATCACAAGCCATGAGCCCAAACCCAGTGTGTGCACGAGGAAAACCTACGAGACTGGGATAGTCAGGAGATGTCACCCGCTGACACTCACCTTTTGGCCCAATGAAGGATGCTCTCTGTGAAAACCATCTTGTGGATGGTGACAAGCTCAAGTGAGGTGTTCATGAAAACCTCTGTAATAGATATGTGAGACAACTTGGGAAATTGTCAGGTCAGGCATGAAACAATGCAGTTGTTGTTGACAGTCATCTCTGTAGCAAGCTTGGGGAAAGACAAAGATATATTCTACTCGGAAAAGACGAGATGCATCTTGCCGTACATTGTGTTAGTATTCTCTTACGATTATTGTTCAGGCAGGCACAGTCATCAGAAAAGTAACTTGCCTCAAGTACCTGGAGAGTCTGCGAGGACTGGCCATTTTTCAAGTACCCCATTTTTTGTCTTTTATTCTAGTAAAAATGTATTTATTTCTTGTGTAGGCCAAATATATTCAAACTCTTTATAATTGTATATTCTTAATCAAGCATAATAAACTATGTATGATCGATCCTAACCCCTAAACTGTTTTGTTCTTACAAACTGTATCCAATTACTGACTCCTAAAAATGTCAAGTCCTCTAATTATATATAACCCTATATAATGTATAATATAGTTTATTTTTTATTATATATATTTATAGAGATTCCATCTATAACATTTAAGGAACTGGAGCATATTGCACGTTGTATATGAAATGCTGTGTTTATGGGCTTTCAAGTATACACATGTGTTTGGGCCTCATTGTGTTAAGAAGGGTAGACATTTTTTTTAACATATTTTGCACTCTTTTAATAATGAAATATATAACACCATTTTTAAAAGAAATTAACTTATAAAAATAATTTCCATCAAAAATGTACTAAAATTAACTTTTTAATTTGTATTATTCAATATTTGTTAAATATTTTACTTTTTGATCAGATGTAAAATGCTATTCACACCCCCTTATCTAATTTATTCTGTTTATATGATATTATAATTTATTATTTATATTATGTTTAATACTGTCAAAGCTTTTGCAAGTCCTACCATATTAGTTAAAATATCAATGCTTATTTCTAACACAAAATTATTATAAAGAGTCATTTTTTGATTCAATGTCTTGATCCTTATATATATATATATTCCCATCTTGCAGTAAAAATGTCATTCTCGTCCATCCTTACTTAGTAAACTGTGTATCAGAACTAAAGTTGGGTCGAATTCATTACTTTACAAGAAACCTTTCTCTGGAATTTCTTCTTTAACATGATTGTATTACTCGACTTACTTATATTCTTATAAAGATTACTATATTTATTCAAATACACTTTGTTTTTTAATGTTTTTCACAAAAAAAATTGTTTACAAACTCTAAATATTTTATTAACACACTTATGATACATAAAACACTTTAAAATATTTTAATAAAAGTAAATTTCCAAAAACATTTTAAAATGTTGACATGACTAAAAAATGTAATTTAATCTATAGATCATAACGCGCTTTTATATGGTAGAAGTAATCTCGTATTTTTTCAGAAGCTAAATGCTCCATAATCTAGTCACTTTACTAATAAAATAAACTTTCAAAACAGTTTAAAAATATAATGCTGCAAACACATATTTACTCATGAAGTAAACAACAAAACCTCTAAACCATAGATTCTAAACTTGATTGACAACATGCAGTGTGATCTATTGGCAGAAGTATACACTAAACTAACTAAACAAACCGTCCCTGTATTAATATTACGACGGATACCATTAAGGAGCATGGAAAAGTAGTAATCATATTACGCCGCCAGCGGAAATCCCAAATCTCTGAACGACATAATATTAGGACGTCAGCAGGTAAAGTGTTATGTTCATTCTATAACTATGATAGGCGCTGAACCACCAATATGCAGAGTATTAGAGCTCTAAAACAAATTGCTCCTGAAATATATATATATATATATATATATATTTTATAAGGATCTGAGTCTCTAAACCTCGAATATCCTTAGAGACTCAAGGGGTTTGAAGTATTCAAGGGTAACATCTCTAGTCATAACTAATGTTTGTTTACAGAGAACACTCAATACTCCGGGTCGCAGCCTTTCTACAGCCCGCAGGGGCAATCCTCTACAGCAGTGAGCTACACACCGACCCATACACAGACAGTGTATACGTATGCTGCCCCTGGATACATTCAGCAGCCAGGCTCTGTGCAAGTTCGCGAGGGGAGTCCCAAACAAACCCCACATGGTGTGTATCTGGGGCACACTGGGGCACTGCCCGCACACACTCAACAAGGTACAGTCCAACTAAACTCTTTATCATTTAGGTTACTTAAGTATTGCTTTCATGCACGGGGACATGTCCAAATTATGTTTACTAGGACATTAGAACAAAGTTTGGAAATGGAAAGAAATACCACCTTGAGAATGTATATATGTTGCCTAGTAACTTGTGGAATAGTGGGTGTTTGATGTACCACTATGTTGTAATGTGTCCCCCTGCGGGACGGGGCTTAGGATAGTCCCGCAGTAACTCCTGCTCCTCGTAAGGGGAGGCTTCTGTGGGTACCGCCCCACTCTCACTCTATTTAGTTACGGCCACAATAGACTTAAAAAAGAGGGTGTTGTTAACTAAATACATGAAAAAGTAAAACATTTGCAGGTTAATGAAATATTTGAATTTTATTCGAAGTAACAGTGTTAAAACAAAAAGTTGCGTGGCCTTACAGGTCTTACTGAAGTGTGTTGGAAAACAAATAAATCTTAGCAATTTATTATATGTGCAGAGCGTTTTGAAGGTTTAAGGTATATTATTATATAATATAAAATTGTCTAAAAGAGACCAATGAAATAAACAAAATAGTTGCTATTATTTAAAGAAACTTTTCTAAATGATATACAAGCTTCTAATTCACCACACTGAATTAAGATCAAATAAAATCAAAAGGATCAAAAGTTTAAATTACTAAATATTACAAAAATTGCAAAGAGCTTAATGAGCCTTTATTAAATGGTTTACAACACATCAGATTCACACCAGTGAGTAGACTAAAGAGTTTTAAATTAATGGCCACACACAGGGCCGTAATAATGAAAAGAGGCGAAAACTGGAAAGGCCGTCTAGCTCGATATTTAATAAACAGGAAGTGGTGAGGCTTCAGCCCTGTTTTCTGATTATGTCTCAGGTAAAGGAAGAAGAAAACCTAAAGTGTGTCAGCCCATTTATCCTCGAAAGAGTGATAAATGGGGCAGCAAAGTCAAATGCTTCAATAGTAAAACTGCGTGATGGAATTAAACTTATTCAAACAATGACTGACATTGTCTTCAAATATATTGGGTTTAACTGAAATACCAATTTTCCAGTGAAGATGGAGCCACACAGGTGCCTCAATGATTGCAAGAAAGTGGTCACTTGCTATTACTTCGACTGCGTAAGCATTGAGGGGATCTGTGATGAGCTTGCATCTCAACATGTAACCAAAGTCTATTGAATAGTTATGAAAAAAAAAATGGTCTAAAGAATATACAAATAATATATCCTCACTTTTGCGACTCCCACCCTTCCAAAGGAGGTTCGAACGGCTTCCATGTGCTTAAGAGTCCGGCCATACGTTCCCAATCCTCGGCGCTGGTTTTTACTACCAGGAATTCAGGCCTACGAAGCTGAGATGCAGTGGAAAGCCATTGTCTGAAGATTGTGGACAGGAGGCTCACGATACACTGTGTGAGTCTCTAAGCTCTGTGTCAACTGTAAGGGTCCACATTCTTCTTGGTCTCGGGCCTGTCCAAAAAGGAAGGTGGAGAAAAAAGTCATTGAGATTCAATGTGAAAAGAAGATCTCTTGAGCCCAGGCACGCAAGGAATATGAATCCAGTCAAGCTCCGGTATTTCAGACATCATGTAGCCAAATTATTAGCCAGAACATAAATTGTCCCAACTGCCATTGCGAAGTTAATCCTACTAAGATGCCTACACAACCAGCACCAACGTCCAGACGTGCGGCCGTTGTCGAGATGCTGAATCTCACTTCTGAGACTCCAGAGGTTGGGATGAGTGGCGCCACAAGACGAGGCCGCAAGTCGAGTCCCACTGGTGCCTTGAGGAAGAACCAGCGAGGGGCCGCTGGTAAATTTACTGTAAAGAAAGCGTTGAAGGTCTTAACAAAGCCTTTGTGCAAAGATCCACCGACTCAGTCTCTCCAGGATAAACCAAAGATTCCCCTGAAGTGTGAGGAACAGGAGAGAATGGGAAAGGCAAGAGGAGCTAAAAAGGTCCATAATAAATTTTTATTTGCAGTGTTTGCAGAAGACCCACTTCCGCCCAACGGACAACCCGATGCTTCGTGGGTACGATGTATATTGTACCGACAAGCCATTCTTTGATTGGGCTAGCGTAAGTGTGGCTATACTCTCACGAAGCAATATATACCATAAAAATATTAATATTATGTCTGATCTCCAAGTGATCGCTGTCCGAATCTCCCTTGTTATGGAAGTGACAGTGTGCAGCATCTACCTCCCACCAGGTGAATGTGTTTCAAAGAGGAGTCTAGTGGCCCTCTTTATACAACTTCCCGTCCCCTATATCATCTTGGGGGACTTTAACGCGCATAACCTGGTGTGGGGATTTAAATTTACAGACACCCGTGGGAAGATAGTAGACGATATTCTTGTCTCGGTAAACCTGGTGATAATGAACACCGGGACCCAGACACACTTCTCCACCTTTAATGGAGTATCCTCTGCCATCGACCTAACTTTATGTAGCCCCGGGATTGATTCTCACTTCCTTTGGTAGGTTCACTCGGACCTATGTGGCAACAATCATTCTCCCATTCTACTTTCACCACTTCAAGATCCTCCCAGTACAGCACAGTTACCCCAATGGGTGCTTAAACGTGCTGACTGGGATAAATTCCGCGAGCTCGCAGTATTTGATGAACTCCATTTGCCTGACGTCAATGTTAAGGCTGGGCATTTTACTTTGACAGTCATCGCAGTGTTGAGGGCTTCCATCCCTAAATCCTCACCAAATCCGCGCCACCGTCCTGTTCCCTGGTGGAACGAGGAGTGTTGTTTGGCTATTTCTGATTGTCGAAGAGCCCTATATCTCTTTCATCGACATCCTACTTTGGATTATCTAGAATCATTTCGGATTCTACATGCTAGAGCTCGCCATATCATTCTAGAAAGCAGAAGAGTGTCTTGGAGACAGTTTATTTCTACCCTTAAAATATCCACTCCTACAACTAAGGTTTGGGACAATATTCATAAATTAAGTAGTAGCAAAAGTCCCATTAATAGTATACCTGCCCTCATGTCTAATGGTTCGCTTGTCTCCTCCCCTGTGGAGGTTGTCAATGCACTGGGCTCAATGTTCGCCACTATTTCTAGCACGGTGATCTACAATAACGAGTTCGCAGTTCATAAGCGGAATATCAAGCACCATACTATTGATTTTCGTCATAGTCTACCATAGATGAACTGACTTATGCTATGTCCCAGGCGGGCAGTATGACTTCCGGTCCTGACGACATTCACTATGAGATGCTGCTCCAGCCGTTCCCTACCGGACAGGCATTTCTTTTGGACCTCTACAAGAAAGTTTGCAAATATCGTCAGTTCCTATCACTATGGAGTCAAGCAACCATTATACCGATTCATAAAAGTGGCAAGGATAAATTGGATCCAACTATTTATAGACCTATAACCTTAACTAGTTGTGTATGAAAAATATTGAAAAAATTTATCAATAAACGATATATATGGTATTTATAACTCCGCAATTAGCTATCCAATATCCATTGTGGTTTTCGCTGTAACCGATCAATGGTGTATCACATTGCCTGTCTTGAGATGGCTGTTAGTTACACCTTTCACCATAAGCAGCATCTTTGGGCTGTTTTCTTTTATCTGGAGAAAGTGTACAATACCACCTGGCGGTACGGCATTTTGAAAACACTTTTTAATCAGGGGTTCAAAGGGAACACCCCTGTTTTTATATGTAACTTTATGTTGGACAGACATTTCTTGGTAAGGTTGAATAACACCTTATGAAATGATTTTATTCAAGAAAATATGGTGACCTGGTGATGTAGGGGTAAGGTGCTAGACTTCTTTGCTAGGGTTCGGGGTTCAATCCTTGATCCCGGCACAAATTTATCTGATTGCCAAACCCTTCCTTCTCCTCTGACAAGAAGTGTGTTAATCACAACTTGTTAATGTGGGGAATGCCATGCTTCCACCGTGGTTAGGATTCCACATTAAAATTTAGGTCCTTCATTTCATCTCACAATCACCCTACCATTACACATTTACGTAAGTGCGTATAACTCGAACGGGTATTAAGATGCGGTGCTAATAATAATAATAATAATAATAATAATAATAATGTTGTGTGTAATAAATAAACATTCTCTTAACTAGGCCTATAACAACAAACACGAGTTTAGTAACTATTCCACTTTAGATTTGTGAAGCCACTTCTCTGATGACGTCACCAAAGCGTCTTACGCAACGCAACGTCTTTGTTAGTTCCGGTGTATATCTCAAGTGGCGAGCATGTGCTCTTTATTCTTTAATTGTTTATTGTTCTTTCATAAATAAAACTAACAGGTTATGGGTCCAGGATGCTGTATTAACGTTTTGGAAGAAGATAAACATTAACTATTTGTTTTGATAACATGATAGGGCAGTGGAAATGCGGTAACATAAATATAAGTATCGTTAGTAACGCCTGAAATCATATCCATTCATTCAAGATGTCCGGATTCTCGACGCATATAGAAAAGCTGGGAAAGGAAAACTATGATACATGGAGACAACAAATGGAAGCAATTTTAATTAAGAACGACCACTGGGAATACGTCGATGGAACTAATCCTAGGCCTAAAGCGGCTGTAGGTGCTGACGCGGAAGCAATTGCTGATACCGCTAGACACGCGGCCACGTGGGACAAAGCTGACCGTAAAGCTAAAGCTGATATTATTTTAGCTGTGAGTCCTACAGAACTTTGTCACATAAGACATTGTGAAACATCGCAAGACGTTTGGCAAAAACTAGAACTAGTTTACCAGTCTAGAGGGCCTGCAAGAAAAGCTACACTTTTGAAAAAACTCTTGTTCACAAAAATGCAAGAAGGAGAAAACATGGCGGATCATCTCACGAATTTTCTCAACACAGTTGACAAACTCAATGAAATGGATATTCGCATTTCTGAAGAATTATTAACCATCGTGTTATTATACAGTGTGCCAGATAGCTACGATAATTTTCGTTGTGCAATCGAAGCTAGAGATGAACTACCGGACACAGAGTCTTTGAAAGTAAAACTTCTAGAAGAATTCAGTGCAAGACAGGACAAGAAAGCAGACTTAAATGGTGCGGGCGCTTTCTATGTAAAATCTTCCATAGGGCGAAGTCTAAATAAAAACAAACCTCCGGATAAAAACTGTGTAGGCCTACCTACAAATCAAAATAATAAAGTTTTTCAGATCCAAGGTCAAAGTGGTGTGCAAAATCAAAATAGGAATTTTAAAGCATCAAAACGGTTATATAAGTGTAACTATTGTAAAAAATTGGGACACAAGGCAGCCGATTGCTGGACAAAAATGGCGAATAAAAAGCAAGTTTCGATGGCATCAGAGCAAACCCATGCAGCAGCAGAAGAGATCGTGACATTGACATCATCTTCAGTGAGCACTCTCTGTGCGAAGTTAACGAGAAGAGATGACGTGTGGTGTGTTGACAGTGGAGCAACAACACACATGTGCCACGACAAGAATAGTTTTTTGGAACTCACGCCAACCATAAGTCAGAAGGTTAGGTTAGCGGATGACAGAACAACTGACATTGAAGGCATTGGAACTGCAGTAATGAATGTTTCAAATAAAAAGGGCCAATTTGTAAAAGTGAGGTTAGAAAACACTCTTTTTGTACCCACACTTAAGACAAATTTATTTTCAATTTCAAAAACTGTTGAAAAAGGGCGAAGCGTGTGTTTTAATGCAAATGATGCTGAAATTGTCGAAAATGGTGAAGTGTTGTTAACTGCTCGTAAACGTGGAAATTTGTATTTTATCGAACCTTACATGCAAAGTGAGAGTTCGACACATGTAGCTAACGTAAGTAAGGCAGGCAATCTTAGTGAACTTGAAAAGTGGCACAGAAGATATGGACATTTAAATGCGTATGACTTGCAGAAACTCGTTCAGAAAGACATGGTTAGCGGTATGAATTTTAAGAAATCAGAAACATTTTCAACATGTGAAACCTGTATCTTAGGAAAGCAAGTTGCTACGCCTTTTCCAAAAAGGTCTGAGTCGAAGAGTGAAAAATTACTTGAATTAGTGCACTCAGATGTTTGTGGCCCAATGAGAGTGAAATCTCATGGTGGTGCTTCTTATTTTGCAACGTTTATCGATGATAAATCTAACTGGGTAGAAGTTCATTTTCTAAAACATAAAAGTGACGTGAAAAAGGCTTTTGAAACATTCAAAGCATTAGCGGAAAACCGTCACGAAAAGAAAATCAAAACTTTGCGGACAGACAATGGCCTGGAGTACTGCGGAAAAGAGTTCACAGAAGAAATGCGCATCGCAGGGATAAGAAGAGAACATACCGTAGCAGAAACTCCAGAACAGAACGGCAAAGCTGAACGCATGAATCTCACGCTGGTGGGGATGGCAAGATGTATGCTGTTGGAGTCTGGCTTACCAACAAGTTTTTGGGCCGAAGCGATTGCCACAGCTGCTTACATCAGAAACAGATGTCCATCAAAACAGCTGGAAGAACAAACCCCTTATGAAATTTGGTTTGGGCTAAAACCAAACATAGGACATTTCAAGACGTTTGGTTGCAAGGCATATATGCTGAATAAGGCCCCAAATAAAGGAAAGTTTGACCCAAGATCCAAGGCAGGTATTTTTGTGGGTTACTCTACTGAATCGAAAGCGTATCGAATTTGGGACCCAGAAAAACAAAAAATATTGAGAAGCCGAGATGGAAAATTTTGAAACTGTCAAAGTTTCGGATGAACAAAAGGAGTGTGCGAACCCATGGTTTTTTATTAAGAGGGGACCCACCCCACTGTGTGAGTTTTGCGATGCTCTCCTTAGTGTGTACCACATTTTGGTGGAGTGACACAAGTACGCCCCTATCCGCTTGGATCTTGATTTTAATTGTGACCTTTGTTTTTTATTACGTGACAACGCACATGGAGTTACATGTTTACTCTGTTTTATAATTCAGTATAATCTTTTAAATGCCATTTGAGCCACTTTTAAAAATTGGCTCATTTGGATCCTGTCTCATATTGAGAATATTTTTAACATTTCAATATACTTTAATATGTTTGTTTTGTCTTTTGCTATCATCATCATGTTCCAGGTGTCATTAGTGAGCCCTCTCCATCTAATTAAACAAAGTGTAATGTGCAAATTGTAGTGCTTATTTTACAGTAAATGAAAATATTATACTCATATTATCAGCAGATAGTCTGCACATTACACATTGTTTCACACAGTGAGCAATACTCTTGCGATGTTTTGCCCTATCCAGCCCTATGCCCAGCTCATTACAACCCTTCTCCCAGGCCACATTCCTAAACCGACTGGTCGGCCCCATGCCAGTTGGGACACCACGATGGTTTGAACACATTAATACCAATTCATTTAAAGGGAAATACTTTACTCTCTGTTGTTACATCATAAGTATTTTGCTAAATATGACCAAAAACAACGTCAAAATGATTGCTTACCAATATTGTTGAAGTCCATGCTTTGTCCTATAGCATATGTGACTACTCTTCATCAGTCCCTGGAGCAGCATGGCTCAAACAAGCCACCAGCAAACTTTTCTTCTTCTCAGGAGGGCGCAGATAAGTTCTACACTCCTGTCCGGGCAGCCACACATGTCCCCATACATGGAGGAGTTATTCCCATACAACAACCACCACAGGTATACATACATAGTATTCATCTGGAAGTGTTTTAGTGATATTCCGGTCTGGTCTGTTCCATGTTCCTATAAGACTAAGGCACGGCTTGCGCACGAGAACCAGCTCCTTGAAAGTTCTCGGAACGACACGTGTACCCTTCTAGTAGTACTGAGTCATGCACACAGAGCTCTTCCCAAAGTTAGATGGTTCTCAGATAAAACAAGTCTACGCCACTATCCTTTCCATAAACACCTTCATCAGGTCTCTAAGTTTGGGTTAGATGATGATGATGGCGTTTATACGTCGAAACATGTAGTCTGTCAACCGGCCCTCTGGCATCCAAGGCTTAAGGAGAGGAATTAAAACCAGCTAAGGAACACTTATATACTCAACAACTTTTCTGTATCAATTTTCTCATTATACATAATTTAGACTCTGTTTCAAGTCCTCACTTATAATTATCGTCTCTAACCTATAGTGAATAATTGTTTGCATAATTTCCCTGTTTACTACCATTGGTAAAATTTTTAACTTTTCCTTTTGACAACTTTGGATCTATCTTAATATTACCTTTAAACTTAATATTAACTTTTTCACTATAATTGTATATCTTACTTAGTAAGGTTTTATTCATTAACATGTAACCTTAGAATATGAGATTTTTATTTGTATGTATTGTCTAATTTTAATAGGTTTTTGTATTTTAACCTATTCCATATTTAACATGTTCTTGTTCTACTTATTTCACATACATTAATAAGAATTATAAGTTAAAGTTATTTGCTATAGGTTTGCCATTATTCTATTCAGTATATCTTTTCTTCTATATACTATAATATGTATTATTCAGACTTGTTACTATCCTTAACTATTCAAACTCTTATAATCTCAATATGGTTTTCTCTAATTAAAAATATTTTTCTATCTTTCATTTTTTCCTTTTCCTTCCAGTGATCGTACAAGCTGTGTTTATACTCTCTTGTAGAGGACAATCCCACTGCACTCTTGTAGAGGACAATCCCACTGCTGGCTCACTCTATCAACAGCAGTAATTGTACAAGCTGTGTTTATACTTTCTTTTTAGAGGACAATCCCACTGCTGGCTCACTCTATCAACAGCAGTAATCGTACAAGCTGTGTTTATACTTTCTTTTTAGAGGACAATCCCACTGCTGGCTCACACTATCAACATCAGTGATTGTACAAGCTGTGTTTATACTCTCTTGTAGAGGACAATCCCACTGCTGGCTCACTCTATCAACAGCAGTGATCGTACAAGCTGTGTTATATACTCTCTTGTAGAGGACAATCCCACTGCTGGCTCACTCTATCAACAGCAGTGATTGTACAAGCTGAGTTTATACTCTCTTGTAGAGGACAATCCCACTGCACTCTTGTAGAGGACAATCCCACTGCTGGCTCACTCTATCAACAGCAGTGGTTATACAAGCTGTGTTTATACTCTCTTGTAGAGGACAATCCCACTGCTGGCTCACTCTATCAACAGCAGTGATTGTACAAGCTGTGTTTATACTCTCTTGTAGAGGACAATCCCACTACACTCTTGTAGAGGACAATCCCACTGCTGGCTCACTCTATCAACAGTGATTTGTTAGGTTCAGCAAGCAGAGGGCTTGGCAGATTTAGAGAAGGACATATATATGTCCACACCTTAGCTCAGTCTGTAGCGAGTCTGTCTACTGAGCTGAGGATCCCCATGGCCGTGAAATGTGGGTTTACTGTTTCACAGTGATGGAGGCCAAGTGTTGTGTCTGTTCTTTGTTCACATTACCGGTAGTATTTAGGTCATGTGCTGATGTCGGTTCAGAAAGTGCTCATTAAATAACCAATGAAAATATCGTATCATCAGGGATCAGCCTGTTTGCTGTTGGTGAGTAAAGATTAAACTACTTCAATGGCTGTCAATTGTAGAGAACATTTCAGGGGTTGAAAACTCAGATAACATATAAGGAGTATAAAACCTAGAGAATATTTGAGGAGTATCAAACCCAAAGAAAATTTAAGAAGGATTAGCAAAAAGAATTTTTACACACTTTCAACAGTTATGTAAAATGCCATTTTCAAAAGAAATTAACCAGTAAAAATAATTTTCATCATAATGTACTGAAATTAACTATTCAATTTGTATCCTTCAATATGTGTTAACAATTTTGCTATTTGATTCATTGAAAAATGCTATTCGAGCAACTCTATATTATTATGTTAAATTATTTGTTAGGATATTATTTTACTATTTTTAGTACTATGACCTCAAATGATAAATAAAGATGTGCTATTTATTTAGCCATAAATCCAAAATCAAACGGTATGTTCGTTTAATAACCGCAAATCTTTGACAAGGTGGGGCTAGTAACTATCGCTGTAGTATCCCTTTCTTGTAGTAAGAGGCGACTAAAAGGGGAACCCCAAAGCTAAGATGTATCCCTGTGTCGAATATTGGTCCCCAGGGTATAACCATGTTGTACCTTTCCCCCGTGTGTTTGTTTCTTACGGGAGTGTCATTCTAGTGTTGGTATCATACAGCCAATCAAAGCTGGTATTTCTATAACTATAATCTCTAAAGTAACAATTTTAAACGCATTCAACCCTATTTCTAACCCTAACGCCTAACTAATAGGGTTCAAATAAAAATAAAAATTTTTTTTTTTAAAAATGAGGAAAACCTCTTTTCGCTTTATGAGGTAATTGCATTATATTTGAAAGAAGGTACAGGAAAGGTGGATAGAAACATATAAAAGGGAGACAAACACAATATGGCTTTTACACTGCTGCCAATGGACAAAGAGGTAATGGTTACCTCTTAAAGAATATTGATTGTCACTGCCCAATCCCCCGACCTAGGTTTCATTCTATTGGAACTTATCAGGGAGGAGTGTGAAATGCGCAACACAACTTAAAAAAAGAGAAAACAAAAAAAAAACAAAAGGAGAGAAAAAGGAAAATGGTAAAGAATGATAGGACACATAGATAGGAACATGTAAAAGGTATAACATAAAGAACAAACACAGGAAAATATAAAATATAATACAAAAATAAGTCAACAAAAAGAGTGTGCTGAGTGAGTGATGATAATCGAAAAATCTGGGCAAAAAAAACAATACCCAGCACACGCAATTAGGAACAATTGCGGGACCCATCCCCATGGCCAACCTCAACAATATATAACTATAAACTATACCCCTAATTTGATTACCAGACAACAATTTAGCTAGCCTTATACCTAAGGATGAATAAGTAAAAAGAGTAAGTAGACATATTTACGACATGAGTTGTTTATTAGATATTTAAAATATATGAACAACAATTAATTAATATGAAAAATCCTAAGAAAGGAAAAAGGTATACAATATTTTGTAATCTCAATACTATGGCCTCATTTGAAGAGCGCCTTAAATGTACAAGTGATCACCATCACTAATTACGTTAACAAAATTATCAGTTAGGCAGAAAAGAACAATATAGGACTCATAAATTTAATCTCTGCAAAATACTCATGTTCTTTACAAAAAAAAAAATGTATGTCGGTATCCTTCCATTTCTCTGTCCCGTCAAAAGGGAAAATATACTTAGGCCTAAAATTATCAGATTTCTTACGTTGGCTATAAGCTAGAGCAATCCACATTTAAATCGCCAACACTTAAGAAATTACCAACCATAAACAAAATTACTATGGCGGCTATTGCTGACCTCTTACTAGCGCTGATGGTGCCCGATAAATTAAGTTCATATTCGAACATCGGAAGTGAAACATTAATAGCACTACTCTCTAACCAGGATCCAATAACATTAAAGCTCATTATAATTGAGATAAACCTTAAGTCCAAAACGGGCATTGTTATTAACAAAATTACTAGATATTTGTTTTCTAGTTCAAGTCCAAAGTTTAAGTTCCTTAAGCCGAAAAAGAATTTTGAAACAAAGATTAAGCCAAAAAAGAATTTTGCTTACATTATTAATTTACGAAGCCTTCGCCTGCTCAAGCGATTATCAAAGCCAGTCCAAGAGTGGCACTTCACTCACATGATCACTCTTTTATACGATTACAACACAGTCCACATAACGGGTAATGATGGGATGACGAGAAGGGGGAAACCAAAGAACATAAACAACTACACGCTTCTAGACTGGAGTAGAAAAAACTGGGCACTGGCGAAGCGTATCTTCTTTCCTACCGAAGATCTTTGGTCCGGGGATCTTGTCTCTGAGTGTTGAATTGGCGCGGTCTTAGTATTTTGTGGTCAGTCGTCTTGTTCAGGCTTGTAGGTTTCGATGGGCCGATCGAGTGTGTAGTTGTGCCAACAGCAGACGGCGTCAGTACATTAGGGTAAGTCGTTGTTATTGACTTGGTGATGGTTGGCTTGTGGCTAATGCTACAGTATTATTAGCTAAAAAAAAATTCTGGTCATAATTGAAATACAAATCAAAGCTGAAACGAAAATAATGATGAAAATGGACACACTCAGTATTTGCAGTATGTGTACTGTTAATCACAAGACTTTGTAAGGATAATCAAGTCTCATAGACTACGGTGGATAGGAGAGAATCTCGAACTGTGTTCTGGGATAGACTGGTAAGCCCATTGGGAAGATAGCATTTGAATGGACAAATAGGGTGTAGTGAGGTGGACTGGATAGAACTAGCTAAAGCTAGGAATAGATGGCATACTTTTGTAAGTGAGTTCCTAAGGCCGTAGATTAATTAATAAACAAAGATAAACTTATTTAGTTATGTTTTATCCTTTCATTAAATAACATACTACAACAATTTGTTTAAGTTTGTTGTAATATCATAACTTTAACTAGTAAAAAGTAAAAACTATCATCATCCATTTTCTTGCTGTATTTCCAACTTTTTTTGTTTTCACTATAATTGTAACAACTTAGTTTTCTTTCTCACTAGATATTTCCAACAAGTGTTTGTGTGCATCATATTTGAAGTTTGTATTTCTAACATACTGACACGTTAGTTCAGTCGGTAGCGTGTCTGTCTACTGAGCTAAAGGTTCTGAGTTTGGCCGATAAGTGTGGGCTTACCCCTTCACAGTGATAAATTAACAGCCGGGGACTGGATGTGGTGTCTGTCCTAGTCTTAGGTTAGATTATAAAGCCTGGCCAGCCGGTAGGAAAATATATGGCCACAAGCTGGAAACAGTAATGGATGTAAAGTAAATTTTCAACAAACTCCTTTCCCCTTCTCACTTCACATTGTTAATATTGACAGAAACTAATGTTGTTATAAAGGTGTTGATACATTTATTGTGTATGCAGGGAAGCAAGACGGGAGGCATAACGACGGGATACCCCATCAGAGCCCCGCCGGGCGCTACCACAGGCAACTACCAGCCCGTCGTGTCCTCGTCTCATGTATGTAAGATACTCGCTATAGTCAAGCATTGCAAATAAATATATTTTAGGGATTATTGTTAGTTGTTGTACAATAAAACATTTCAGGGAGTTAAACTTGAAAAGTATATTTGCATCTTCCGGCCATATACTGAACAAGTAGAGAAAGGACATGACGTGTATCACAGATCATTGCTACACGCTACATGACTAACAAGAGTATATATTGCCATTCACACTCCTTCTCTATAAATTTATTTTTTAACTGTTGAAAGCCCTAGCTCTAATTTTTACAAACAAATTTCCTCCCAATAGCTTTGTAAACAGGTCACATAACTATTCATTAATGCACAGATACTCAATATTGATTATACCTTCATTTAACTTTTATGCTTTAAAGCAATAACCTGTTGTGAGTATCCTCTCTTGTTGGTTACCTGTGCCTTATCTGTATTTTAAAACACCTTTATAACAATGCACTGGCACAACCCTGACATCAACATAATACATATATGGTCTAGAACATGATACATCCTATCAATCTTCTTACTCTCTGATTTATCTCGCCTCAGCAATTAAATTTAAAGTTTGCCAATGATAAAGGATTACAATTTTACATAGTAGACATTTCTTAAACTAATTTTTCATGTATTTAGACTGGTTAGTTATTGTTACACCCCTTTTAAGATCTTGCTCTACATTTATATCCAAATACTTTCTAACATTTCCTATGTTCTCCATTTTTAAATTATTACACAACACATCTTTCATCTTTTTTATCTCTGTCTTGCCGTTCACAAAATACAAACTCTCATCAACAAACAAAGTTATAATATTGTATTATATTTGGAAGAAGGTACAGGAAAGGTGGATACAAACACAATATGGCTGTTACAATGAAAAGAAGAACACAGTTCACACTTTACACTGCTGCCAATGGACAAAGAGGTAATGAATGTCTCTTAAAGAAAATTGATCGTCACCGTCCAATACGCCGACCTAGGTTTCATTCTATCGGAACTCATCAGGTAGGAGTGTTAAATGCGCAACGCAACTTCCTAAAAGAGGAAACCATAAAAAACACAAAAGGGGGGGAAAAAGGAAAATGGTAAAGAATGATAGAACACATAGATAGGAACATGTAAAAGGTATTACATACAGTTATAATATTGTGTGTCTGGGCTACATAACTTGTTGCCCAGGGATCGCATGGATGTACTAATCATACATCCTTTCTGATGTTAGGGTTAGTGGCCATGAGGGTTGGAAACCATTGGAAACACTTAATACCAACTTAAACATAATAACATACAAAGTTCAAAAACATGTTAACATTTCTATCACATTTTGTGTACAAACAACAATCTTTACTTAATTTTGTATAGCCTTCTGAACACATTACTCTATTAAAAGTTTTATTCTAATAATCACTTTTTAACTGGGGGTTTCGAGGGAACTTAACCACTTTTTATCTAATTTTATGTCTAATAGACACTTCCGGGTAAGGTTGAACAACACCTTATTCGATGATTTTATTCAAGAAAATGGGGTGCCTCAGGGTAGTATTTTAAGCTGTACGTTGTTCGCTATCGCAATAAATAGAATTGTTGACAACGTGCGCTTACCTTTTCGTTCATGCCTTTTTGTGGATGACTACGCAATTTATTGCAGTTCATCCAGTCTCCACAGGGCTGAACGGCAGATTCAACCCTATGTCAACAATCTTTTGTCGTGAGTATCACGTAATGGCTTTCGCTTCTCTGCAGCCAAGACGATGGTCGTCCACTTCCATAGATTACGCGGAATACAGCCAGACCCCATTATTTTAATGAACCACGTTGTTTTACCAGTCTCCGAGACCGTAAGGTTCCTGGGACTTTTATTTGATTTTAAATTAACTTGGATCCCCCACATCAAAGATCTGAAATCGAGATGTGTCATAGCATTGAATCTGTTTAAAGTAGTTAGCGGTCGGTCCTGGGGTGCTGATAGGGAAACCTTGATGCTCCTCTATAGAGCCTTGGTGAGATAAAAACTTGATTACGGCAGTTTTGTATATGGCTCAGCTAGACCTTCAACATTAAAGATGCTAGATAGTGTCTACCATGCTGGCATACAACTGGCTACTGGTGCTTTTCGTACCAGTCCAGCCGTCAGCATCTGTTCCGACGCCGGTGAGCCCCCTCTTCCTTACCGGCGGTCCTATCTTCTGGCATCTTACGTGTCGAAACTAAATTGCATGACGGAGCATGTTGCCTACCGTCCTGTGTTTCATCCCCCTAACCGTGTCTTGTATGAAACCAAATGGCGTAGTGCAACGCCGGTTGGGATCAAGATGCTATCGGTTTTCGACACGTGTGGAATAGTCTTGCCAAAGGCTATTTCTACATCCCCAGGTCGAGTTTCTCCCTGGAATATACGCCTGCCTCAATTCCATTTTGATCTTGCCAAGTTCCCTAAAGCGACCACCCCAAACTTTTTTTAAGAGAAGACCTTTAATGAGCTCCATGCCACACACGTTATTGTCTTAAGCGCATCAAACAGATGGCTCGAAATTTGGGGCCACCATGGGATCTGCCTTTGTTGTGGAAGGATCATATTTTAAATTTTGTTTACCTGGCGAATCCAGTTTTTTTTACGGCTGAATTATACGCCATTTTTAAATTTTTATTTTTGTATAGTGTAATGGTAATGGTTCTGTTCTCATCTGCACGGATTCCATGAGTGCTTTATTGGCATTGTACGCTTGGAACTCCCTCATGCGGATGATACACAAACAAAATTTTTTAAATCAAATTGTTAAACACCCAGCCTGCCTTCTGCTAGATTCCTGGCCACGCTGGTCTTTCAGAAAATAAACTGGTTGACCAGGCAGGCAACCAAGGAGTCAAGTTTGGGTGTCATGTTTTTAGATTTAAAGGGTTATGTTCAACATGGGGTTTTATGCGTCTGGCACGAACATTGGGTTTGATGAACTTTGCGATGCTCCCCTTAGTGTGTACCACATTTTGTTGGAGTGTCGCAAGTATGCCCCTATTTGCCTGGCTCTTGATTTTAAAGGTTACCTTTGTTTTTACTATGCAACAGTGCGGGGGTAGTTATTTATCTACTCCATTTTATATGCCAGGCGAATCTTTTTAGTGCGATTAGAATCACTTTCGAAAAGTGACTCATTTAAATTGTATCTCATATTGAGACCTTTTAAACGTTTTGGTTTACTTTAATATATTTGTTTAGTACTTTTAATATCTATAGTACTCTTTAACGTGTTTGTTTTGTCTTTTTAACTCATTTTTAATGTAGTGTGGTTTTTTAGCAGGTGTTTCATTCAATTTATACTTTGCGCCCATTTTAGCACTCCCATGCGATGTTTCAGATGATGATGATGATGATACACATAGTGAAACTTGAAAGAAAGTATATCCAACTCACCTGAACAAGTAAAAAAGGACATGATGTAAGATCACGTGTACATAGTACAGGACTGACCAGGGTGGTGCCAAGGACACTTTTTAAATGCGAAGCAAAGAAAAGTCAGAGTCGAAGCTACCTAGGATTTTTGTTGTTGTCACTTAACGCATCTTTTAATTTTTAAATTAATTATTTTTGTTTATAGAATGTGTATGTGACACCAGACTATTGTAATGATATCCTCTGTTTATAGAATGTGTATGTGACACCAGACTATTGTAAATGATATCCTCTGTTTATAGAATGTGTATGTGACGCAGGCACCGAGCACCAGACTATTGTACACCAGCCAACCCAACCCCTCTCAGACCTCCCAGCCAAGATATACTGTGCAACAGAGAGAGATATGACGTGGGATAGTAGTCAACAAGCTGTAGAAAGAGTGCTATTGGTTCGGGATGTGTAAAACATCTTTTATTTATTTCATTCATTGTTTTATCAAATAAGAATGATACATGAAATATTTAATAAATGTTCGCCCATGTTTTATTTTCAGTACAGTCATATCTGTCAAGGGTGTACTGGAATTCAATGCCTCTATGCTCATGTTAGATATCACCATGCGAAAAAAATGGAATTCTATGTTTGTACTGAAGCAAACATTCAACTTATTTTGATCAACTGCAACTATATAAACTGCAAAAACATTGGCCTTTTTTCATGAACTCTACATCTCCACCTTGAGCGTCTTGTCTTGTCTTGTTTGAATATATTTCTCTTTCCTATTCATTTTTAAGCCTCCACACCCATATCCTTCTTTTCTCTTACACGATCAAGAAACACATTTTGTCTGTAGACTGGGACGAACAGTGCTAAAAAGTACAGACAAATAACACAGAAAGTTGACTGTATGCCAAATTATATTGTGATATGAGTAGCTTACCTTTTGCCTTTGTTGACGACGATGAGGCCCACCTTGGTCGGTGTGGCTTACATGTGACACCCGATCCACGAGGAAAAACTACCCACAGAATACATCATCAACTGTTTCCAGCCTGTGATCGGGTCAGTTTAGTAAAATGCCTCCATCGCAATCTTATCCCCACATACTTCTTTGGCATCCTCTCTGTTACCACCCTCATCACATGTCCATACTATCTCATACTCCTTGTACTCCTACTCTAGTTTCTGCTGTATGTGTGACAATGGTTGTAAAGTACATCCCTTACCCTTCAAGGGCACTTCTCAATACATCCTCAGCTCTACTCAAATCAACTTTATAGCTTCTCTATGCCTTTCTTTCTTGTCATTACCATCCTTTCACACTTTGCCATGATCTATTTTATTCCACACTCTTTAACTTCCTCAGGCTATTCTTGTAGTGGTTCCTTTACTTGTCAAACAGTAGAATAAATAAAGAATTGCATAAATAAAAATAAGAAACCTGTCGGGAAGAACTTTGCCAATAATTTTATAGGTATATTTAACTTATTTAAGGCAATTTCATATATGTTGTCAGTGTGGTAACAGTCAGGTTCCTGAGATCCAAGTTACTCTCTTCCTTCACTATGACCTTGGCCAATGACTAGTATATTTGGTATTAAACTAATTCACTTGTCTGTAATGTGATTTATTTGAAATACCCTACCCACTCACTTGACAGATAAAAGTTTTCTTATTTATCAAATTGATTTTTGATCATTTATTCACTTTAGTCCAGAGTCAACAACCTTTTTGGAAATTATTATTGTTATAAGCTTGGGGCGTATATCCGTGACTTGATCACTTGTAATTCTATTGTGCAGCGATCTTTCTCCAACACTAGTTTGAAAAATTATTGAACAGAGTTGTTTGCTAAACCTTGGATGGCCCGGATAAAATCAAACAGTCAGCGCCGTAGATTGCGGACTGCAGGTTTAGTCTATCGCAGTCTAACTAGTTAATGCAACCTGTTTTTTGTTTGCTCGTTAAATCAAGGGTCCAGGGCTATAAACTTATCATCGATGAATTTACAATCAACCTTCTGATTGTTTTGTATGCATTAGAAATAATGTAATAAATTTTATGGTGATATAACAAATTGGTTTTAAATGTGAAAAATGAATATAAGTTAATAATAAATTATATAACTTGGCTAAAATCAATGATAATCCAGAGAAAAAAAAACACCCAATTAAAAACATTTTTTCTGTGTTCTCAATTTCCCAATAAAATAAACCAAGTATTAAGTTGATTAGATATTTATTTTAACTTATCCTGTTCCTAACCTATTTCTGCGGCAAGCCAGATTCTTTCGAAAACACTAACAAAGAATCCCAAGTTTTGTTTGACAAGTTCTTTACTTTAAAGGGAATCAAGAAAAATAAGCCTGAAATTGTTCTGCAAATGTGAATTGAAACAATATGGCATTTTGTTAAAATCCACAAGTAATTAAATTGTTCAACTTGTCGATGCTAATAAAAGTTCAAATTCAAATTTTAAGTTTGTTCCAATCTTTCCTTTTAAATGTGCTGAAAAAAGAAATATCTTTTACATTTAGTCCCACAAAATAAATAACATAATTTAAAAATTATTGTTTAATTCATAATAACAATAAATTGAAGTTATATAATTATACTTTTAAAATGTTAGCATATATAGTTTGTCACTTTTTTGAGAACAACTGATCTTTATAGTTACTCATTTGATGGTTTTATGTTATTGAATGACAAATTAATTTTATGTAAAAGTTGTACTGGGATTCTTCTACACATAAATAATAACAAAAAATTATCTTAATGCATTTTTATTTACATACAATTTCTTCACTCAAGTTTAACATCTCAAAACAAATTCAACTGTTATTGGTTCAATATAATCTATAATATTGATTTGACTAGATGAAGGAATTTGACTTATTACTCTATAAACAATAAAAAAAAAGCTATTCCAGATTCTTTGAGAGGCATGTTTCAGGGTTATCAAATAATTGCAATAAAAATATGAATTAATTATAGATTAAAAAAATACACAAATATTGTCCATGCACACTAAACATAGCATATTATATAATAATATAGTGTATGTAGAGGTGTTTGCATACAAATTGATATTGGTATTCATTATATTACTTGACACTTAACCAAGTTTTTTTTAACATTAACTATCTTAATTATTTTAACAATGTTCAACATTTAACACCAGTCATGTTTAGAGAAACGGCCACATTAATATCCAACCTTTGGTCTATAGTGAAGAAATTATACTATTTCCCAACTGTTAGCAATGAAGGACCATCTAATATATACAAGGTGTTATGTAAACAAAGGAATGTATTTGAAAATAGTCATCACACAGTATAAAAATTGTATTGCAGAACAATGACATAATATTCTTTAATTATATTTTATATTATTAAAAGATATAATAAAATGATTTACTCAAATGCTGATAGGATTCAAGATTCAACAATTTAACAAAAAGGAAACCTTTTATACAAAGCAGATGATAACCAAGGTACAAGCATATTGCTATTGTGTCAAAGAAAATCTCTTAAATAGTTCTGAATACTATTATAACCTATGTTTAGAATGTCTTTTAAGGTATAAAAAGGTTTTCCTTTAAGAGTTAAAATATATATTTAAAATTGGGTTTTAAAAACTAACATAATTATTTATAATTGTAAACAAATTTTCTGCCTTCTCCCCAATTTTAAATTTGAACTTGTCCAAAACAGCGAAAAATACTAACACTAAAATAAATATATTACTCTGCCAAGTTTCGAGGATAACATGTTCATTTCTATTACTAATATTTAACACATTTTAATATTGAACTAAAGGTTGCAATGTTTAGAGCTAAAAACAAGTGATCTTTCCATTTAACAAAAAACTAGCTTCAAGTGTGTAGTTGAAATTACAAACTTGGAGCGCAGTTTGTTTCCAACAAAGAGCAAATAACAGCTCGCTTGATTGAGAAGAAAATGTAGGCATTTTACTAAACTGACCCAGTACCAAGTTGGAAATGGTGGTTGTACATCCTCCTTTAGAGCTATTAGAACACTGATGGCTCTTTTAGGAAGTTGCCTTAAATGTTGTTTCATTTTAAAAAAAACCTGCTCATCAAAACCAGTTTTAATCCCTAAGTTCCTTATGACCTCAAATTTTGTATCAACTAAAAATATTAATACTATCATTTAAATCTTTTAGCTTCTTGAAACATCAGTTTTTTTTTTCCTTGCATTGTGTGTGTGGTGATGAATGACTTGTTGGGATGTGAGTTGGTTAGTGGGGTGGGGGTATGAATAGTAGCCCTACAGAGATATGCCTTTCTAACACAAAGAAGCTTAGTGCAAGAGAGTATCAAGTAAACAGCTGTGCTCTGGGTGATCCAACAGACAAACCTATTTCTACTTAGGAATGTTTAATTGTATCATTAATGTCGACCTCAGTGGTCTTTGGGTAAAGTGACCCAATGTTGGTGGGTTCAAACCCGGCTGGGGTCAACACAACTTTCTTTGGATTGTTAGTTGTGCCATGCAAAGGGATCCTGGAAAATTGGTTGCCTCTTTCGCTCTCACTCATAGAACTTCTCGTGAACCATTCGGTTCAGAAAGTGCACATTAAATGCCTCAAATAAATAAGTAAATATAATTATTATTTCTGTTTCTATTACAGTATTATTTAAACGTTGATTCTTTGATTTACTAAGGCTTGTTTTTTTAAACTATTTAAAAACACATTTTATTTTAAATGTTTGTTAATACCAACAAAGTTTTAAAATTATATATGTATTCAACCCAAGCTCTAGATTAACTCAAATTAACAAAACTTGGGCTTGCAGACAGTAAAAGGAATGAATACACCACATTTCCTTTTTGTTTTCCCAATGCCCGTTGGCTAGTACACCTTCTTTTTAGCAGACATCAAAATTGCCATTGTAACTGTCTTAGTGTGAAAAAGGTGCATAATTAAATTAGAATTACTTTGATACCCTCTTCGGTGGTCACATGGCCTATCTCGGTCGGGTGTACTGAGAGTTTTTTATGAGATGTTACCATTCTCTCTCCACACAAATATGGGAACACTTCCTCTGAATTCAACTTAAATGGGTAGTAAGATGTGGGGCTATATATTTAAAAAAATCTTTGATAGGAAAATAATGAATAAATGTCTGAAAATGATTCAATTTTCAAACTAATACACTCTTATTTACTTGTAGCTTCCCTAATTCTCTTAATTTTTGCCAGGTATGAGACTCTTGAATACTAAGGAATCTAAGAAAACATAAGATCCAAGACTCAACATGTTTTTTCAATTGAAATTTGGGGTGCTCAGAATCATTCTAATTATAGGACAAATTTAACAACCAGACTCCAGATCCTCAATAATTTACCATTTAACTGGATGTATGAATGTTGACATTTAGTTTCTATTTCTATTTTCTACCATATATATTCCTATTTCAATTAAGGTTTATAATTTTTTTTCCAAGATTCAGATTCGAAAGTAAAATTAAGATATAAATTCATAAAATAGTAGATTGAACTGAACTTTATGATGTAACAATATATGCAAAAACTAATCATCATGTTGTTTCTAGGCAGTAACCAAGGTGAGTATTTTCCCCAGATATCCCCGACTATCTCCTGGCTAACTTCATTCTACCCCATCACGTAACACAATGCATACAGCTATTGTATTATCAGCCAATGAGAATGTGAGAAACTCCAGCCAGTATACAAAGCAAATAGAAATTAGCTTCTGTGCTCATGTGGGATATTCCTTGTTGTAGCTATGCTTGTTTGTTATTAATAAATCTGCTTTTTGGGCACCAATGATTCTGATTAAATATCTGATTACAAATTAAGTGGAAATATTACATTTTTTAATCTATTGTTGAGAAGTCCAATAATAAAATCAGAACCAAATAAGAATCATATTTGATGTTTAGTAAAGGCGGTACTTCATTTACCGTATGTAAAATAGAAATGTTGTAATCTTACTTCACCAAAGGGTTCCCTTGAATTGATTAAAATACAATCAATATAAGTAATACTTAAACACTATGATGTTACATTTATAAACTGTTGTATTTTTCTTGTGAATTGTGGGTTATGCACTATTTACTATTAGTAATGTGTTGTTGCGATAGAATAACAGGAGTAACCAACAGATTCACAACAAAATACTCCAAACACTTGTGAAAAGTAAAAGTAGCTATATAATATTTGACCATTTCATTTTGGCTCAAAGTCATCTGTTTACTATTCGAGTATTCCTTAAATTGAAAAATGACACCTGGACATGGAAATCGAACCCGGGGCCTTCAGTTTAATATGCCGCTCCTACCACTGAGATATCCAGCAGTCGTCCTGTGCCCAGGGCCATTCTTCACTAGAGATGAACGTGCGGAATTCATCATTTACATGTGAGCAATGCATTTGTGTATCAAGCCAAAAATCCCAGGTTCATTTTTTGTATCATTTTTCACGTTAAAGAATATGATATTTTGATGTGACTATAACCATACTTAACAAGCCTACTGGCTGGCTGTATGTAGAAACACTGTTCAATAATGTAACATAAGTGATATTGGAGGAAGCCAAATTTAAAGGATATTTAGGTTCGGCCTAGTTAGAAAAACACATTCGCTCTTTATTTCTTCTGGCACTTTTCACTTCACACTTCCACAGTTATAATAGAGAAGTGTTTGTTTACATCTAGACCTAACCTAACTATCCTCTCAGGTTGGCTTCCTTCACTGTCACTTACTTTACATCACTGTACAGTGTTTCTACAACTATAATAGCTTGCCTATTTAATCCATTAACATCCATCTATTTTTAATAACCTTGCTGAGGTCAAGCACTAAAGAGCACCGTTTGCTGTGGTGATTACAGATTATTCCAATAGAAATCGAGATAACTTGATGCAGTTCTCAACGGTACATTTGTTAAGTATTATCTAAGGGTTTATTTATATACCCCAAAAATTTAGATAAAGCTAGTTTTGGGGGGAAAGTTCTACCTGGCATTTTGTGCAATTTTTGGCGTAATATTTTGTTGGGATCCACAAAAGGAACTGACCATTTTTCACAGTGTGACAATTGCATGGTGCTGGATTCAACTGGCAAACCTTTCTACAAATTGCATTTCAATCCTTGGTTTAAAATAAATTCACCACATATAAATTTTGGGGTTACCATTACCAAATTTTAAGATTAAAATAGTTAACTATTGACACATTGAAATTACTTAATTTTTTACAAAATAATTGATTTTGATTCTTAACTGTACGAATGTAAAAATATGTATTGTAATTAAATAGCTGGAAATTTGAGAATATGTTTCCTATATCTACAGTTTCTGTTAAAAGAGAAAACTTTGCTTAGAGACTGATATGAGATCAAGGATTAAAAAATACAATACATTTTCAAATAAATTAAGAACATTGATTCATCTCAAATTATAATGATAAATATGTCATCTGGTTTCCTTAAGTTGTAAATGTTTTCCTTGCTAACAAATGATTGCTATGAAACATTTTATGGTTATACCAACTAAAAACATTTGGGAAGCTTTGTAAATAATGTCTAGTAAACACCTTCACATTGCAAATCAATTCAATTATTTGATTTTTATTAAAATTTGGCACTATGATTGTTTGGTTCTTATGGACATATCAAATTAATTGTAGTTTGTTATAATATATTTTCAGTATCAACATTGGTTTACAAATTAAGGAAACCAGGCAAAGTTATTGTTTCTAAAAAAAATCAACACCAGGAAAAGTATAGTATTTTCGAAATAGTTTTATAAAAACAATTTGATAATGATATCAAAATTATTTCACTAAAATGAAATGTATATATTATTATTCATTCTTAAATATAATCATAAATTAATATGAGCATACTATTGCTATGTGATAGCATGATAATTATTTATAATACAAGATCAATGTCAGATCTTTTAGTGTCTTGGGTTCAAGTCTTGTAGGGTCTTCTAGAATAATAGACAAACATTACACTATTGCTGGATTGCATTCAAAAGTAAATAATAACCAGTTACTATTCTACCCTCCATAAAATGTTTTCAATGTGAGCAATATGATGAGCATCACACAGAGACGAAGCGGTTGCGTGCCAACAGGGGAAGCTACAGACCAGTCTCGGGGAAACTGAACAGGGCCACAGGGAAGTGTTTTATGTGAGTTTGCCACTGAGCTGACAACTGAAAAAACTTAACTCCAGACCACTCTGTGCCATCAATGCAGACTGAAAACAGAAAAACATACATTTTATACAAATACACAATTTTTACAAAAAATAAAAATAAGTTTCCCCACTCTAAATTCTCAATATCTTTATGTAAACAAACTTATAATAAAAATGTACATTTAAGAGACACAAAAATATGGTTCGGTAATAGTTGAGGTAGATGACCTCTTTCAGAACAGAACATAAAACATGAGGTTGATTTTTGTGTTTTTAACATGTTAAGTGGAGTAAGGTATTGCTGATACTATGTTCAGAGCAATCTATTTGCTGGTTTGCATGACCAACTTACATAACCTATACAGACTCAAATACGAGGTGGTGATATTAATCTATGTTATTTTCTCCCTCTACCTTTCATATTTCAAGGTCGTGTGACCGACAGTTCAGTCGTGGACTATGTACCTGAGCTCCGTAGGGATTATGTCAGCAGCGTGTCAACGTGAAGTTTCTCGTAAAACTTGGGAAATCCGCTACAGAAACGTACAATTTGTTAAAGGACGTTTATGGTGATCTGTGTTTATCTCGTACTCAAGTGTTCGATTGGTTTAAAAAATTTAAGGAGGGAAGAAAAGAGATCGAAGACGATCCGCACCCCAGCCATCTTAACACATCAAAAAGTGAGTGGAATTGTTAGAAAATATCGACACCTGAGCATTCCAGCAATTGCTGACCTAGTTAATATCGATAAGGAAATTGTTCTACAAATTTTAGATGAACATTAACACATAAAAAAAGTTTGCTCTAAAATGGTGCCAAGACTGCTCACTTCTGAGCAAAAGGAAACTTGAATGAACATTTGTGCTGCCATCCTTCATAACATTGAAAATGATCCAAACTTTTTAGAGAATGTGATAACTTGTGACGAAACATGGTTTTTTAGTTTGACCCTGAAACTAAGCACCAATCCATGCATTGGAAGAGTCCCAGTTCACCGAGACAAAAGAAAGCACGGATGAGTAAGTCCAAAGTTCAAAGCAATGATGATAGTTTTTTCTATATCAAAGGAATTGTTCACATTGATTGGATTCCTGAAGGTCAGACTTAACCAGGTTTACTATAAGGACGGTTTGACAACCCTTCGTGAAGGCATAAGAAGGAGAAGCCCTGAAATGTGGAAGAACGGCTCGTGGATTCTTCTCAGGACAACGCACCAGCACATAAAGCTGTGTCTATCCAGAGGTTTTTGGTGAAGCACAAGATTCCGGTGTTGGAACATCCACCTTACTCTCCTTATCTAGCCCCGTGTGACTTGTTTCTGTTCCTGAAGATCAAGTCTGCACTAAAAGGAGCCTGTTTCGTGTCTGTTGAGGCTGTGAAGCAACGGAGCTCATCAACAGCCTCTGAGAAAAGGACCGGAAACATTGCTTCCAACAGTGTAAGATTGGTGTGGTGAGGGGTAGAGAACGGGGAGGTGATAACATGGCCATCGAGTCATTTTGTAAATACAATTTTTTAGAACATCAGTCCGGTTAATTAATAATCAAACCTCGCACATCGCAGGAACAAGGAACGTGTTTTGTTTTTTATCATTTGTGAAAATATGCCTAAATTGACACAGTTTAAAAAATGTAATAAAGCAGCGTTTTGACTTTTTATATTTTTAAACTCCTTAGGACCAATTTACTATAAAAATATTTATGATCCAAAGCTTAATTATCTAGTAATTTGTTGTCTACTTAGGGGCTGTAACTCTAAAATGTCGCCCCTTGGTACTAGGGTTATCTCTGGACGGAACACTGAACTGAACTTTAGAGGGGGAGCCAAGAGTTGGTTAGGCCACTCCCATCTGTTACCTCACTCCGGCTGACACACAAGACATTCCGACACCACTCATCACTAAACAAAACAAGACCAAACCAAAGGGTGTTTAATTCTTAACTGAATTATGTACTTTTCAATAAGCGCCAGATATTAATTATTGTTTATAATGTATTTTACAAACCAAAGTTGACGTGAAACTGTACTATCATTCGTTTGTATAAAGTATGTGTGCTAAATATAGAAAGAAAATATATTTAGGATCGATACTCACTTCAGTGGTCAAACAATCTAAGGCGTCACTCTTGCTGCTAACAGAGAAATGGGGATTCGTGTCTATTGAGGGTGGATTTTCCTAAATTTTTTTCCACTCTCATTCCTATCCCATTAGAGTAATTATCATCTATGCATATAACCTGAAAATGTAGTAAAAAAATAGAATGAATTTGTGATTTAACTAACCATACTTACAAATATTAGACTTAGTACACCCCTAATGCTGCTTGAGCCCAGGTAGAGAGAGGGACCGATTAGTTCAAACAATCGGTCATACTTTGCGTGTACAAACCTTATAATTTAGTAGTCTGGACACAATACTTAGCCGTGTTTCTGTTATTAGAACTAACTAGCTTGTTACCCGTTCTTCGTACAGAGGATCTTTAGGAAGCTTTGGTTAATTTAATATTATAATTAAAAATAAATGTAAAAGTATCTAAAAATTTATATAATTTTAAATATAAATCCTTTATTGGTTTAAATGATGTGACTAAACGTGAAAAAAGGCAGATTGACTAAAACATTGTCAAAATAGGGATTAACTGTAATCCAAAAATCTTTGCATAAAAACAATCATAATAGAAGTATACAATGCAATATACATTATAACAAAACTAAATTTGTAAAAAGAGCATCAAACCCATCATAAATAAATGAAATAATGGCCTTTTAATAGATACATATTGGTCCCTGTAATTAACGGCCATATTAAGATTGTTTAATACAACAAGCAGTTTTTTTAATTGATTGTGAAATATTATTTTGAAACCTATTTTCAGTCTTTTCTGATCATCTGGAGTGGTCTTTGTAACTACTTGCAAGTCTATCATTTTCCTATTGCACCAAGAAGTGTTATTTTTCTATACGGCTGGAAATTTAAATCCCCCCCCTCTCTCTCCCAACACAATTCTCTGATCCTTTTTTATGAATTTAAAAAAATTCAGACGCTTCTGGTTATTTGATGTTGCGCCTATACCTGTAAGTAAATATTCAACTTTTATACCATAAGGGAAATGTTATATTAACTTTGAAATTATTTTGAGATGACGCCCATCTTCCCATCTTTCATTTTGAAATTTAGTTTGTTTTCATAACGTTTGAGGTGTATCTTATAACAGGCTGACAAATGTAAATCTTTAACCATAATGAGAAGTGTTTTTAATATAGATTTTGTGAATCCCCCCCAATTATTTCTATTTGGGTGACCTGGCGGTCTAGGGGTAAGGTGTCGTACTTCTGTGCTGGCGGCCAGGGTTCAATCCTCGGTCCCGGCAAGGATTTATCTGATTACCAAACCCTTCCTTCACCTCTGACAAGACATCTTGTGAACGTGAGGAATGCCAGGCCTCCACCGTGGTTCAGATTCCACGTTAAACTGTAGGTCCTCCATTTCATCTCACAATCATCCTACCATTACACATTAGCGTAAGTGCGTACAACCCGAACGGGTAGTAAGACGTGGTGCTAATAATAATAATAATAATAATAATAATAATAATAATAATAATAATAATAATAATAATAGTAATAATAATAATAATAATAATAATATTTCTATTTCACAAACCCCAAATTAAAAAATTTAGATATTTACCAACTATTTGTGTATTTGGCACAACATTCCTGGCAATTCTTTATCACAACTAAAAGCTTTGTTTTCTGACCACACCCCCCTATCTATTTCCCAGAGTCCCATTTTAAAATTTTATAGTACGGTACAGTTATCTTTTTGCTGAATGTTGTTATATACCACAATTAAATTTGAAAATATAATACACCCTGCCCCATTTCACTGAATCCAACTTTGAGATGTATGTTTTTAGAACTTATTTGAATATCTAGAGTAGTACTTGTACATGTTTGCTAAATTGTATTGTTCTACCTCATCTAAACTTTTCTGGAAGGGGTGGAAAGAGCAAAGGTATAGCAAATCAATTTGTTTTAAAAATAAGGTTAAAGAGGGTAAAAAGTGCAGACAGGGCAATAAACCAAAAATGGACAAATGGGAAAAAAGGCTTTATTTTAGGTTAGAAAGGTTAAAAAAGTTGTAAAAAGTGCAAAAGGGACAGAAAGAATAAAAAGGATAAAAAGTTGATCTAATAAAAAATATTAGAATTGTATATCCCTTTTATCCCAAATTCCCTTTTCCTTCTGTTTTACATTTTTTGCACTAAATGTGCTTTTTGCCCTTTTAGTCTTTACTAACATTTTAACAATTTTGGAACTTTTTGGCACTTTGACATTTTTGGCACTTTTATCCCTTTTCACATGTTTGTTCTTTTTGCCTTGATTAACTTTTTTTGCCCTTTTTGCACATTTTTCCTTTTGACCTTTTGGTACTTTTACCCTTTTATTGCCTCTTTTTACATCTCTAGCTTTTAAATCCTATTTGATATATACTTTTTACCTTTTTTTGCATTTTTACCGTTTATGTCTCTTTTACCCCTTAGAGCCCTTTGAAGTCTTATTTATTTTTATACTTTAACCCTTTTTACTTACTCTTTTGGTGACCTGGCGGTCTAGGGGTAAGGTGTCAGTCAGACTTCTGTGCTGGGGGTTTGGGGCTCAATCCCCTGTCCCAGCACAGACTTAACTGATGCCAAGCCCTTCCTTCACCTCTGACAAGACATCTTGCGAATGTGAGGAATGCCAGGCCTCCACTGTGGTTCGGATCCCACTCTAAACTGTAGGTCCTCCATTTCATCTCACAATTATTATCATTATCATCATCATCATCATGGTTATGGTTATTATTATTATTATTATTAGCAGCGCGTCTTACTACATGTTCGGGTTATACGCACTTACGCTAATGTGTAATGGTAGGGTGATTGTGAGATGAAATGGAGGACCTACAGATTCACAAGATGTCTTGTCAGAGGTGAAGGAAGGGTTTGGTAATCAGATAAATCTGTGCCGGGACCGAGGATTGAACCTTGGACACCTAGCACAGGACTCACCACAGACACCTTACCCCTTGACCACCAGGTCACCTTGTAAGCTATAATGAATCGCATGAAAGTTATATATAAATTCATGTTAAAAAACAAACACTATAAATTCTCCAACAGTGCGGCCAACTGACCAACAAACTCAACCTTCAGCTGAGTGCGACACCACCATACAACTTATTACAGAAACAATATCTTAAGCCATAAAATGGTAGGAGGACAGCGCTAATGTCAAACCAATGGTGTGAAAAGAGATAAGTGTCCATAAGAGCTTGTACTGCAATTAAAGGTTGAAATGATCTAAGCAATGCACTTTATTAACGTCTAAACGAAAACCAAAGTGGATTTTGTTTTTCCATTTTTAGACGCAACCCAATAATAAGGGTTTTAAATACTTTAATAATTTCCCTGGATTTTTCTTCTTTTTAGCTAAATTCTCTGATAGGGCCTTGTTTTTTCACACATAAAAAACTACCTGATTGTTCCATGTTAAAAGCTACTTTTTTGTAATTACATTAAAAAGTTGTGTTGAATTATAAATAAGCTAATAAGTAAAAGCTATTTTCTCATTACGAGGTTACATAGATTTGTGTAAGAGACAAATACATCTTGCAATGCTGCAACAGCTCTTGTTTCTATAGTAATCAGATAAAACTGTGTGTGTTATGTAGGAAAGCACTGTATGGAACAAGAATGCCATAATGCATCTGATAACTTGTTGGACGATGATAATGATGATAAAAGTGATGGCAGTCATCAAGACTCCAATAAACTATCACCCTCTGCTAAACAATTATCTATTCACAAATATTTATATCACTTTTCCAAAACTTGAAAATATTAATATGGCTATTTTAAAGAGTTGTTTAAATATGTATATGAACTGAAGATGAAGGTATTTCAAAAAATAAGGTAATAAATTACTTATTGCTAGGGGTCTGAGAGGTTGGGTTTTTTCATTCGAGTCCAGTATTTATGAAAGCTCCCAAGTTTGAGTATATTAGTAATTTTAAAATGTCGAAGTATATTAAAACACATGTTCTTAAAATATGAATGACATTAATTTTTATAAAGAGTAAATATTTTTGAAAAAAAAGTTAAACAATGAAAGTATCGGTTTTTAAATTAAAAATAACACTTATAAAACACAATTTTAAAATAGAATTAACACTCGCATAAAAATCTAATAAAAAATGATATTAAAATGGTTTCACACTCATGTCCTTAAGGACATTAAAATTACACCAACAATAATTATAATAAAAAGTTAATAAAATGAATAATCGTGTGATGGCTTGGAAATGTATAACAAGACAGTTTAGAAACACTGTACAGTGATGTAAGGTAAGTGATAGTGAAGGAAACCAACTTGAAAGGATAGTTAGGTTAGGTCTAGATAGGAACAAACACACTTTTATATTTCTTCTTAAACTTTTACACTTCCCACTTCTTCAAACTTCCACAGTCGCATATTGTTTTGAATTTTCAGAAATATTAATGTCTCTTCATATAAAAAATAAATATTTCTGAAAATTCAAAACAATATGCAACTGTGGAAGTTTGAAGAAGTGGGAAGTGTAAGTTTAAGAAGAAATATAGAAGTGTGTTTGTTCCTATCTAGACCTAACCTAACTATCCTTTCAGGTTGGCTTCTTTAACTATCACTTTACATTATTGTAGAGTGTTTCTACACTGTCTTAATAAAAAGTTAATAAAAGGCGACGTTTTAATAAGCTAGTATTTCCCCAACTTATGCTTCAGTAGCTTAATTTACCCTAAAAGAAAACGTAAGCATCATAAACATTTAGAAATTTGAAGTGTTTCACATTTTGTTTATTATTCCTTAGTGTAATCGTGCATTATCAAGTCTTCTGTTCCATTTCCATTCCTTTATGCGCAGTTGCACATGCACATTGTACGGCCTCTCGTTAAGATATTTTATTGAGAAATTTACTTCAATTCAACTTTTAATGCTTATAAAAGTTGATGCTGAGACTTTAAAATTAAAAATAGTATGACTAAAATAATATATCTAGAAAATATACGACATACTAAATGCTTTTTTAATATAAATAAGATTGGTAAAATATGTATGAAAAAAATAAGATCAACATTGATTTTAAACAGGTTAACCAACATTAAATAATAACTAAACTAAAGCTAGTTTTGTAGCTAAAGATATTAATATGAGTTTTAAATATCTTAAGTCTGAAAACATTGAGTATAGTAATATATTATTTTAGAAAGGGACCAGGGAAAAGTAGTAAAAAGAATCATTTCATTATTTATTAATCTTCTTAGCTATTTTTATTTTCATTGCTTTGTTATGGCAACACAAGTAAACAACTTCAATCAAGTATAATTCAAAAAGGACGACAATATTGAATAAATTTACCAGTCGACCGTGGTTTTATAGCTCAATTACGTTATTAATGTGAAAATTGAAATTAATTTAACAATTTGTTAATCTACCAAATGATTTACAAGTGGGAATGCCGATATTATCTTAATTAAATAGACTATGCTTACTATTGTGTTTTAAAAATGTGTAACCTTGTTACAACACGTAAAGAAGAGGATGGTTTGGCTCACCCCTTCAGCCCTAGTTGACACGTCACGACAACGCCAGAGCAACATCGCGGTGCGACTCATTTCAGACTGACCTGAGGGATCATAGTTCACTGCTCACCTCTAATTGTGATTGGAAGATAACGGAATTATTGTTCAATGCGCATTTGAATTATGCCTAGACTGTGTGAGCATGTGCCAGAACAGTGCTATCCCCTTTACCCCTCTACCTATCTCGCACTTTGAGAACACATGACCCCAAGTGTTTGTATATAATGGCAGAACTCTGTAGTGCCAGGTGAGGCACTTTGGTCTTGGATGGATTTATCTTTGTTTATCTCTAAATTCTGGTTGCCAATAATCATTCAAAATTACCGTTTGGGATGGTATATTATAAATTGAATCTTTATTTATTCATACCGGGTTTCCTGAATTTCAATTAAAGACTATGGTTAAACGTAATACTGTTGCACGGTTGGACCCAAAACATTTGTCTGATAGGGAAACTCTTTTATTCACTTCACGGATGGGTTTTTATGTTTTAGAGCACCGCCATTTTAGGTCCTGTGTTGCATTATATTGTAATTGTCCCAAATCTTAAGATTATGCCACGTGTTTTTAATGTGAAGTTTATTTATTATTGTTAAACATCGGAGATTTATTCTTTGTTGGTTAAATCAGGGGTCGCGAGTCTGTGTGCTTATTCTTTTAGCTCTAGTTGAAATGTTTAACGTTAGTTTTCCTAACTATAACGAATGTTTCTATTTTTGTTGTATATTCCATTGCTCTGATTAATTGAGAGTCACCGATGGTGACTAGCTAATATCCTTTTGATATTACTATAGTCTAGGGTTTACTATCGCCATCTTTCATTATTATTGTTATTCATACCAGATTTGTGCGAAGGTCAATTTAACTGTGATTGTTTAAATTGTTTGTTTGGCCAATTATGAACTTAAGGAAGTGTCCCGTATTTTTGTTGTGTTATTACTCTTCGGCCATTGTGAATGGATACAGCGCTTAGCGCTGGATATGCCTCGTTCTCTTATAGAGCCTTTTTGTAATTTTGTTGAATAAAAATAAATCTCTCTTGTAAACAGCCGGTCTGTCATATATGGGTATAAGTGTACATAGATAGGGGGAGGTTACAAATTGATTATTAAATACATCAAGTGGAAGCTCGAAAATGACAAGCCTACAAAACTTTCGATCTTGAGCTTAAGTGACGAGCTTGGAATACGAGTACTCACAGAGCCCTACTTATTGCTTATATACTGCTTGTGGCGGAATCATAAATGAATGATATAATTTATTCAATATATTTCTTCAGTTCTCAATGCAATGTGGTGGCGCATGGCGAGGGTAGGGCAGTGCTAGGCTGTTCCACCTTCCAGCCGCTCACCTACTCTTATAAAAGTGTTTGCTACTCCAAAACTATAAGCTATTTGTAAAAATGGATATAACCTTTTTGGAAGAGCTATAAATGATCTAAATTTTTTATATAATTAATTTTTATCTACAGTCATCTATACCAAGTTGTTTTTAAAAATAATTTTTTTTTATGGGTTTTTCGACATAAAATCACAAGCAGCAAAATTTCAGAGTTGCAAATTTAGAATGTCATTTAGGACTCTAAAGTACACCAATTTGCTAATTTGCAACACTCCAGAATTCCCCCCCCCCCCCC
>CABFVX010005901.1:3479-37583 GCA_902151425.1 Timema shepardi
GGGGGGGGGCGGGATAGCTTCCTTAATCTTAAGCCATGTGCTACTCTTTTGTTAAAAGCTAAATAAAATATATTAAAATATTTCAAAATTAGTTATATTTTAAGAACTTTAACAATATTAACAAAACATGTTATTTATAAATCCGGCTATCTAATATATAAAGTTTTCAAGTATATTAGAACCTATTAAATTTCACATAAACATGTAACATGTAATTTATAATATAACTAAATATGGAGTTAAATAAACTCGCTTCTCTCATTCAGTGAATCAAACCAGATGATCATGTTTATATTTGTTTTGTCACTCCGACAATATTTGCTAGATAGGTTGTACAAGAAGCGCAAGCAAAATTCCCCCTCTACCCCCACTTATGTTTTACCCTCTGCCACTTAAGTAATCACCCGTCCCCCCCTAAATCTCTGGTCCATATGAGCCGCACAGCTTGCATACCCCTAGGAGTAGCCCTGAGCAAAGGAATTTGTTAAAAGTATATCTGTTAGATTTTTCTAGCTGTCCCCACCACTTCGGGTGCAAATAGACTTTAAGTTACGCGCTTATCTATGGTTTGAGAGGAGTTCATATCTATGTGCATATTAAACCCTGGACTAAGGAGTCAACTTGTAAGTTCTGCAATAAAAACCCATATGACAGTGAAGTGGAGCTTAAACCTCCTGTATCATGATATAGATAATAACAATATTGTACCTCACAGCCTCCAGACAACTTGAGTTTCTTTCCATTGCTAGCCTTCACCTGTTTCATGCATTCCTCTGAAAAAATACACAAAAAATGTAGCATTACGATTAGAATCCAGTATTTAACAAAACAAGATAATTCTTACATGAGATAATAAACTTTATGAGTTTGAACATGGAGTTATTAAAGGTATGTGTCAGTGAATGTTTAATAAAGGATGTGGTAGCATGATTAGTTTTGAAAAATATTGATGTATCATACATTCTCTTTATTGTTTTAATTGAAAATTAGACTTGTATCAAAAACACACTTAAATGCAAAGACAAATCCATAAAAACCTTAGAATTTAAAACGCACCCCTGAAGAATTTCCCAGACATATCTTTGTCACTATTAATTCATAGAAATTCATAAACTGGAATCAAAGCATAGTCTCAGAAGCTTGAGACAAATACCTCATATATAAGTCTCAAAAGTTACTGTAATGATAAACCATACATACCTCTTTGTCATACGCAACGCTTACCTTCCCTCTTAATTTTATATGGGGTAGCTAACAGGTAGATAGGTATAGATCATCATTAAGGTTCTCAACCTTGCATCAGCCAGACTGGCCTGAACATACACATACACTGTTGACAGCTTCCCTCCAACCCTTCAGTCCACTTGTGTGTTTGACCCCTCATAGACATACTCTGTTGCTAACTTCAATCCATCCCTTCATTCGCCTTGTGTTTTTGACCCTTCATACACATACACTGTTGACAGCTTCCCTCCAACCCTTCAGTCCACTTGTGTGTTTGACCCCTCATAGACATACTCTGTTGCTAACTTCGATCCATCCCTTCATTTCCCTTGTGTTTTTGACCCCTCATNACACATACACTGTTGACAGCTTCCCTCCAACCCTTCAGTCCACTTGTGTGTTTGACCCCTCATAGACATACTCTGTTGCTAACTTCGATCCATCCCTTCATTTCCCTTGTGTTTTTGACCCCTCATACACATACACTGTTCCTAGCTTCCTTCCATCACTTCAGTACCCTTGTGTGTTTGACCCTTCATACACATACTCTGTTGCTAGCTTCCCTCCATTCCTTCAGTCATCCTGTGTGTTTGACCCACCATACACATACTCTGTTGCTAGCTTCCCTCCATCCCTTCATTCCACTTGTGTGTTTGACCCCTCATACACATACTCTGTTGATAGCTTCCCTCCATCCCTTCAGTACACTTGTAAATTTACCCACCATACACATACTCTGTTGCTAGCTTCCCTCCATCCCTTCAGTACCCTTGTGTGTTTGACCCACCATACACATACCCTGTTCCTAGCTTCCCTCCATCACTTCAGTACACTTGTAAATTTACCCACCATACACATACTCTGCTGCTAGCTTCCCTCCATCCCTTCAGTACCCTTGTGTGTTTGACCCACCATACACATACTCTGTTGCTAGCTTCCCTCCATTACTTCAATACCCTTATGTGTTTGACCCTTCATACACATACTCTGTTGCTAGCTTCCCTCCATTACTTCAATACCCTTGAGTTTTTGACCCTTCATACACATACACTGTGGCAAGCTTCCCTCCATCCCTTCAGTACCCTTATGTGTTTGACCCACCATACACATACTCTGTTGCTAGCTTCCCTCCATTACTTCAATACCCTTATGTGTTTGACCCACCATACACATACTCTGTTGCTAGCTTCCCCCCATCCCTTCAGTACATTTGTGTGTTTGATCCCTCATACACATACACTGTTGCAAGCTTCCCTCCATCCCTTCAGTACCCTTATGTGTTTGACCCACCATACACATACTCTGTTGCTAGCTTCCCCCCATCCCTTCAGTAAATTTGTGTGTTTGAACCCCTCATACACATACACTGTTGCAAGCTTCCCTCCATCCCTTCAGTACCCTTATGTGTTTGACCCACCATACACATACTCTGTTGCTAGCTTCCCCCCATCCCTTCAGTAAATTTGTGTGTTTGAACCCCTCATACACATACACTGTTGCAAGCTTCCCTCCATCCCTTCAGTACCCTTATGTGTTTGACCCACCATACACATACTCTGTTGCTAGCTTCCCCCCATCCCTTCAGTCCATTTGTGCGTTTGAACCCCCTCATACACCTTCTTTGTTGAAACGCCTTTACTCCCGCTTGCTAAAGTATATTTACAACCGGTGACGAACCTTTCTTGACGTTCTTCTCAGCCTCACATTCTTTGACGTGGGAATGCATTTGAGAAGTCATATCGTTAAAGGACAATTCTTCTCCTGCCTGAAAATACGGAAGGGGATATTAAATTAAAATATGTATTTGGCGTATTAATCAGTCGATTTTAAATGAAATTGAAAGATAACTATGAGTAACTTCTGAATTAATTTTTCTACGTATCAGGGCCACACCAATGAGGGTAGGGAAGTATTTAATCCCCATCCTCCTACTCTTAAGGCTTGGCTAGGCAAACTATTAACCCTCTAAGAAAGTATTAGTAACGTACATTCTGATTTCCTTAAGAAGAGAAACATCCTTTAGCAATAAAATTTACTGGATCAATTTAATACATGCCATGTGATATGAATCTGTCACTCTTTATATCTAAAATATATATATAATTAAAATAATACTATAATATAATATAATTTTATCGATGTAGACCACTTAAAAATATGTTCGTATTTTATAAATATTCTCTCCCTATGATAATCCTACAGTTTTTTTTATATCTATAGTCAATATCTAACTGCTGCCATTTTTGTGTTGTTTTTTTAATTCCTAACCGTTACAGCCCACATTATGTTTTAGAATCCTTTGAATCGCTTTTAGAGGATTTCATTATTTGTAAAAAATTATTTATATCTCCTTTTGGGGGGACATCACTTCGAGCCACCTTAGGTATAAACTGTCACATGCCCAAAAGAAATGTTTGGGCACAGCCCTGCAACGTGTATAAATCATGAACTATTATTATTAATGTTCAACAATACATCAGTCGCGTCATGCCTGGTGTTCCGGTGATGGTAAGGTTAGGGACTCGAATTTCAGCCACAGATAAAAATTTCGCCATTCCTAAATGATATTTTACTCTCCTTCCGTGCAAATGAGGTTACGCTTTCCATCAACTATACTTTTGGTATCTATACCTTATTAGTTTAAATATTCAAATACAATCCAATTAACATAATAAGGGTCTTATCTAACTGTTATAAAAGTTATTAGGTCTACATTATCGTATTCATAAGTCAGGTCAGGCCTGCCATGATAGGGAGCTACTGGTACCATGGTACCACGTCTAGACCCACTAGATTCACAAGTTTTTTAACAATATGAGGTACAATCAAATAAATGACTATCTATTGTAAAGAACAGTAAATTCCCAGCCCACCAGATGGATTTTCCTAGTTAGGAACTTACTGGTATTTGTCACAGATATAATCAGTGGTGTTAGGCTTAGAATAATAGCGCGTTAATATCAACTTAAATATGTTAAAATTTATTAAGTACAGAGTAACATTATTAACTGGGGTTTCTTGCGTCATTTTAGGTTAAATGGTGGACCGATAGTGTGCTCGGGACCATGATATTGGTCCAATAAGCATTCACTGGTGTTCTTGCATCCCGCTCATATGGTAAAAGCTCCCACCACACGGTTTCTTGAGCTGCTGAAGTAGCTGCTATATATTCAGCTTCTGTAGTTGACATACTGACACACCATTGTCGATGAGCTGACCAGGTGACTGGTGCTCCTCCTAAAAGACTGATATATAAAGTTGTAGCTTTTCTTGTTGTTTCATCCGCAGCATAGTCAGCATCTGACTATACCTTCAACTCAGTTTGACTTACTTGGTAGCAAATACCGTATTTCCTGATCCCAGATAGATATTGCATTGTCTTCATAACTGATACCCAGTGAATATATTGTGATTCATTTAAAAAATAGCCTGCTTGATTAATTGCGAACTCAATTTATGGATGTGTCACTACTGCAAGAAACATCAACCTTCTAACTGCTTCGCGACAAGGTACGTCGAGAACCTCCTTAGATTTCCCATCAATCCGGTGTGGACCAGCATTTGGATCGGCTACTTACTATTTTAAATCTTGCATATACAACTTGTTCATAAATCTATCAAGGTATCCTCGTTGACTTAAAAACAATTTCCTATTTTGTATATCTCTTTTGATCTCGATTCCAACAAAATAATTTTAGCCATCTTCTTTAATCTCGAACTGTGCCTTGAGCTATCTCATCACAAGTACAACATTTCTGAGCAAGTACTAATATATTTAGGTGATCCACACATAATGCCAGCCAAACTTCAACGTCATCAGCCATTGCTTTAAAGACACAATCGTCTGATTCAAATGACTTTAATTCAAATGATTTAAAAACTTAAAGAATAACTGATTCCAGCAGTGACTGCTTTGGTTCATAAAAAGTCTTCGTAGACTCGCAGACCATGTTTAGATAACCCTTCTCTAAACCATCTGATTGTTTCATAAACAATTGTTCAAGAAGTTTGCCATGTATAAATGCAGTTTTAATATCAAACTATAACATTCCCATATCATAGATCGTTGCAACTTAAATAAGTTTTTTAATTGAATCGTACCTGATGATGGGTGAAAATGTTTCCTTATAATCGATACCTGCCTTTTGTGAAAATATCTCTTTGCGCGTAACTGTGCGTTGAATCACTCAATACTCTCATCTGGTCTTCTTTTCTGTTTTATATACTCATTTGCAACCTATAGCTTGTATATTAGAAGGTAGATGTGTAATAGTCCAAGTTTCTTTATTAGTTAAAGATGTAATTTCTTCCTCCATAGCATTCCTTAGAATACTTGTCAGTCACTTCTTCTTGCTACGTTTGAGGCTCCTTATAAATTGCTGCACATGGTTTTCAATTGTTACTTGACAAACATCAAATTGTGTTGGTGGTTTTAAAGTATCGCTTTAACGTGGTGCTGGTCCAGTAGTGTTCTCGACCTTGCGCCTCAATTTGACCCCGACACTGATTGGTCGAAATTGGTCACCTGACCACGCCTCCTCGCTCTCTGATTGGCTGCTATAAATAGCCTCCTTCCCCCCTGGCCTACTTTCCACATCCGTTTGGTTCCCCCCTCCTCCTGCCACTCCCCTACAGCCACCCTCGCCAACAAACCCCGCACATGTTTGTTCTTGATGATTAATTATTAATGATTGTTAGTTAATTATTGTTAATTAATTAATTGGTAGGATAGAGGTGCTGGAGTTTTTATTCGTTGATTAGGGCGTTGTAGTTTATTAGAACCTTGCGCTATGGCTGTCGGGAGTAGAATGAACATTGGCTCTTCTGTCCAGGAACAAACAGCATGACGGGCATGTTGGTTCTTGATGATTAATTATTGTTAATTGGTTATTGTTAATTAATTAATTGGCAGGATAGAGGTATTGTAGTTTATTTATTTGTTTATTAGAACATAGCGCTTTGGTTGCCGGGGGTTAGAATTAACTCCTCCATCACGAGGCTCTGCCGGACTGTACCGGAATGAACTTCTCCAACCGACCTTGCTCTGAACGTAGTCTATCTACTCTACTCCGTCTCTTGAATAATAATGACCGCTACCGTCTTTCTTACACTTGGACATTGCAATATTGGAGGGGAAATCCCTCCCCCCTCACTTTCTTCCTCTGACTGCCGGTCATTCACTGCTGGTAATGAGCCACTCGTCACAGGTTCAGGAACTCTCCCACCGGTCGTTAATGAGCCAAGAATAGACAGCGACACACTTACAGCAGCGCTGTCTCTGGTACTACTTCACATCCCCTTCTCCCGACCCCAAGCTCCCGGTAATGACCTGAGCCATTTAATGGTAGTGATCTCCTTACAGACTTGGATTTACACGACCTCCCGAGTTCGTTAAATGTAAATTTAAACATATGGTTTTAACCACCGACCAAATTGACCACAATAGCGTTATATAGCACTCAAGATCGTGAATTCATCGAAGCCAGTCATGATTACAAACGAAGAAATGTTCCGCTAACTGCTTGACACAGGATTCAAACCTTTGACGTTTAAAAAACGTATCTCTCTCTCTCGCTCTCCTATCCTAGAAGCTCCGTCTCAAACATTATAGATAAGTTGAAACAATCAGTTCTCTTTGGGTGGCAATCTAAAGTCGCAACAATATCGTCATCTTCCTGCATGAACAACCATTTTCCAAATGACTAAAGATTTACTTTTCATATATATTCTAGCTCCGCTACTTTCCACATATTTTGTATTAAATACCTGGTGGTATTATGACAATTTTACTAACACATAGCGTATAGTCCAAACGGGTAGTAAGACGCTGTGCTAAATATTATTATTACTAATTAATTTTAAATATATCTTAGCTGTACGACAAAACCATTTTTAAGGGGGACTGTTTGATTTTAACCAGAACTTCCATAGATCGTTTTACCGGTGATGGTCGCATAAATGAATGTTATTTATTCAGAGAACAATATTTCTGACCAATTAATAAGTGTTTTATTGATAGTAACAATATAATAGAGTGTTCTGTCTCTCTCTGCTAAAAGCAATATTCCATTGTCCGAGATCGAGCTTGCGACGCTATCTCTTATTAAAATAACCAAGTAATACCAGAGCTGACAATCGTACGATGCAAGAGTGGAATAGGTGACGATTTGCGTGAGAAATCCTATTAGTAGTTAAAGAACGGCAAGGGGCTCCTCGCTTATTTACCCAAGGTTGAATGTACCTTCATCTGCGTGGAGGGAGGGTAGGTTTGGGTGCCGCCCGTTTGCACCACCGTTTGCTAAACCAGGCTTGTTCAATCTGTGCGCGACCACTTGTGCACCATCATTTGCTATTCATTCAACGCCAAATGGTACCCCACAGCTGCCTGAACAGTATTCGAAGACGTCGGCTAAAAGTAGAACATCTATTAAAACATATAAATTTTGATAATATTCCATAGTGTTCGTTTAAAACTGACGAATAGAAAAAATGTACCTTCATCTGCGTGGAGGGAGGGTAGGTTAGGGTGCCGCCCGTTTGTTAAACCATTAGACTGCTAAAGATGGGAGGAAATCGGGTTTTGATCTATTTATTTATTTCATGCAAGGATGTTTTAAATAGTCAAAGTTATTATCCATGCTTACACAGGAATTGAAATCGGGTCCGGCAATAAATATAGCGTTCTGTCTCTCCTAGGACTCTAACATGGGACTTTTGGCGTGTTTGTCAACTTTGCAGGGACTCTAACACCCGCTACCTTCCACTATTTGAGGAACCATTCACATCATCTCAAAGAATGCCCATAATTGTGTATATCCACAATGTGTAGTATCTCACATTAAAAATTGTGTTTTAACCCGGAAAAATGTTTAGAATTCTAAAAACCACATATACAGGTGACTTCTTAGACCTCATGACCATAGCGAAATTGAAACCAGTAGAAACTCTTAACCTAACTTAAACTTAATTTTTAGCACCAAGTCTTGCTACCTATCAGGTTTGTATGCCTATGAAGAAGATTGAACGCATTTAGCGTGGAGAGATAGCGGAAAACCTCCCTCAACACACCCTATCGAGATCGAAAATCGACTCCAGGTCTTAGGCAGTCTAGTCTTTTGCGTAACTAGCACCTTAGGCCATGTGTTCAGTGAAACGGGATTTAAACATAATTAACAAGAACTTGGGTGACCGTTCAACTTTTGGGATAAATGCACCCTAAACACCAACAGGGAATCGAGCCCGCGACCTGCCCTAAGCTGGTAGTCAGCTGCATTGACCACTATACCACGGGGCAAGTTTGTGTCTGAAATTCGATTATAAGACAGGGACTATACCCTGAAATGTTGAACAGATAGTGTACCTGCCTATAAGACCAGGACTATACCCTAACATGTTGTACAGATAGTGGTCCTCAATATAAGACAGGGACTATACCCTGACATGTTGTACAGATAACGGTCCTGACTATAATTGAATCAACATTTTGGTCTAAGAGGTAAGGGTCAAAACCCCTAACTTCCTATAAATATTATCAAAATTTATTTCTAAAATGGAAACTTGGACGTAATTATTTGGTGAACTGGAACACATTATTACATTTGATGTATCGAGTCATTTTAAAGCAATAAGCATGACTGAAAATTAATATTACTCCCTCAATGATGAACCAAATAGTAATTACCGATTCTATCTCGATCTAAATTAGAAAGAATGGTTCAATGCTTCTCTAGAGAAAATGGGATTTGTTTCCCATATAGATAGCTTGTTTAGAATAACCCTGTCTTCTTCTTCTTGTGAAAATAATAATAAGTCACGGAACGGTTGATTAAGCAGGAAAATGGCAAATTCAACAACATCCACATCAGGTATTTCAATTATCTTCTTTTACATAACTTAAAAAGTGTTTGATTTCATTTTAAATTTGTGTCTGTTCCAAAGCTAACATTTGTTTAATCTATCCATAAAGCATGTTCGAGGCAACATTTTAGTCTAACCGTTTAGGGCCCAACCCTTAACCTCCTATAAATATTTTCAAAATTGATTTCTAAAATGGAAACTTGGACGTAATTATCCGGTGAACTGGAACACATTATATGGTCTCAACAATTTATTATTATTATTATTATTATTATTTAACACAACAACTTACTACCCGTTCGCGTTATACGCTTAAGTACTCATGTATTAGGAATTGGAAAGGCTGAATTTAGAGGAAGTAAACACGCATTTTCATAGTTTGAGAGTGGAAAACTAGCCCTATTTCACACACACCCAAGATTCGAGGGGGAAATCCTTAATTCCGTGAACAGTTACTCTACCAACTAAACTAAGAGTTGATGGGAAATGTTTGATGTTTAGGTTACAAATAACTTGAACTGATGTTGCGAGGAAGGCCTACTTAAGGGTTTCTACACCGATACCAATACACAGCAGTGTTGAAGGAGAGCTAGAAATCACCTTAATATTTTCCGTGACGGTAGCCACTTATGATTTACAAGAGTAGGTCAGTAGGAATAGTATGCGTCACCACTTGGAAGGGTGTAACAACGAAGCTCATAACATTTTTAAAATTACCATAATATGTAAAATCAAATAATCAAACAAATATTAGATTAGTGGCCTTAAAGCTTAAAGGTATATGTTTTCAGTTACATAGATTTATATGAAGGCTTAGGACGGTAAAGGATATGAATATTGATAATATTTGTATTTGACATAGTTAAATGAAAAAGCTGACAGATGAAACGCTCAAAATTGTAACAAACATTAGTAACTCAATATTTAATTATTTCAACGGTTTGCAGGAAATATAGAAGCTGTTCATTTAATTATCTATTATTTTTAGTGAATTTATTAAATAAACAAATTTATAGTCCCTGTGGCATTACAAAACCCTAATTTGAGACAGTTATAAATATATATTAATGTTTGATGGAAATATAAAATCGGTTAATTATTTTATCGGTGCTAAGGGAATTAATTAACACACTATCTCTATATATTTAAAGCGTTACAACTTGAACTTATGTAAAAGTTATAAAAACACCATGATTTATTTTCCTAAATATTTTACTTATAAACTTATGTAAAAGTTATTATTTATATTATCAAAATATATAGCCGACATGATTTTTCCCTAGGTATTTAACTTAGGAACATATGTAAGAGTTATACATTATTTAATAAAATGTAGTCACCGTGATTGTTTCGTACGATATTTAAAATAAATTTAAGTGAACGATACTTATTATTTCTCTATCATTAGTCTCGGGTTTGATAAAATCATCCCAATAACTATTATGTGTCCCTAAAATCCAAACGTAGGTTAGCGAGTTTGTAAAGCCCCGCAGTTAATTACATGTGATTGGAAAGCCTCCCTAAATACCTGACATGAACGAAGGAAAATATTACTATGGCGTTGATTTGATTAGCTTATCGTTAATATTAAAACTTATATTGGCTATTTAGAGCCTACATATCTACAGGAAGTAATTAAAGCTTAATAAACTAGATTTACTAAGGGACACCCTTGACTTTGTGGGTAGATACGCTATCAACTAAATGTATATCCTGGGAGTGTTAAACATTACAACAGAAAACTTAGGAATTGATTGACTTTTAGATTAGCATACAGATGTTGCGAAGAAAGCCTACTTATGGGCTTCATAATATTGTTTAGAAACCAACTTAGTAAATATTCACAGTATACTTTTCACTGTGTGTATACGTTTTAATGCTTGTAAATAAATATTGAAAAACTGTTATGTTTGTGTTTTAACGTCTACACCCGCATTAACCTTCTATCCTATAAATACAAGTTCATATAGCATAAAGTACAGTCTTAAACATTATGAACAAGTTGAAACATCCATTTTCATCCATCATAAGTAGCCCTTCCGACTGTGGAAAGTCACATTTTGTAGCAGACTTTATCCGTCAATTGGACACAATGTGTGAGGTTAAATTGGATCAAATCACATGGTTTTATGCTTTATGGCAACCGGGATTCACACAAGATTTTAACAGCATATTATTATTTTTTAAATTCAATATTTTTATAATTGTATTACTTATGATTTTTGTAAAAGTTAAATATATTATTATATCAAAATATTTTTTGCAATTATTATATTTCATGTTGCTGTTTAAGTTACTAATTGGTTTAGTGTAAATGTTATATATTATGTCAACGTATATAGTTTCATATTTAAAATGTAACAACATATTAATTTAAAATAATTTCAAGATCCTCATAAGTATATTACTTGTGATTTTTTGTAAAATTTAAATATATTATTATATCAAAATATTTTTGTGAACATTAAATTTCTCGTTGCTGTTTAAGTGACTAATTTTCTTTGTGTAAATATGGTTAGATCACACAATTTTACGGTCTGCACTCCGTCAACAATATTTACCAGCTGCTGTAAATTGTCCATCTTGAACCGCTCTACAAACGTTTATAAATAGAAAACCAAGTGGGCGCCCCTCTGTATAGCCACCCTCCTCGATCGAAGTCACGAGAAGAACAGGTTCACGATCTATTCTTGTCACGACTTGTCTTGTCTGCCCGCCAACCTGGCGCCAGGGAAAACCCCGTTGCCCGGCCAATGACCTCAATATTTATTATTGTCTTGTCAGACCAACATACTGGCGCCAGGGAAAACCCAAGGGGTTGCGACACACTGACCTAGTTCACGATCTATTCTTGTCTCGTGAGCCGTCAAGTTGACGCAAGGGAAAACCCCGTTGCCCAGGGCAATGACCTCAATATCTATTCTTGTCTTGTCGGTTCAACATACTGGTGCCAGGGTTGCGAAGGAGGAGGGGGTCTCAAGGCGGGGGAACCAATTATCACACTCTACCACCGACAGCCATAGCGTGAGGTTCGTGTTGGGCTGTCTTGTAGTGTCTTGTAGCGGAGGAGTCAATGTTAATTCAACATAAGACAGCCATAGTGCGAAGTTCATGCCACGTCCTCATGGCGAAACGTCATGGACCGTTTGCTCACACCAATCAATGAATAAAATCTCCAACACCTCAATCCTAGCCAATAATTAATTAGAAATAATCAATTAACAATCATTAATAATTAAAAGGCCATCAGGAGAGGTTCATTCCGGTACAGTCCGACAGGGCCTTGTGACGGAGGAACCAATGTTAATTCAACATAAGACAGCCATGGCGCGATGTTCTAATAAACAATTAAATGAATAAAGCTCCAACACCCAAATCCTAACAAAAAATCAATTAACAATAATTAATTAACAATCATTAATAATTAAACATAAAGAACCAACATGTCCGGGGTTGGTAGTCGAGAGGGTAATAGGGGGAAAAGGGGCAGCAGGAGGGGGAATAAAACGGATGTGGAAAGTAGGTCAGGAGGTAGGGGGAAGGAGGCTATTTATAGCAGCCAATCAGAGAGCGAAGAGGCGTGGTCACGTGACCAATTTCGGCCAATCAGCGTCGGGATGAAGTTGAAGCGTAAGGTCGAGAACACTACTTGGTCCTGTTTCTCTCTTTTCTTTTATAACGCATTTCGGTTCAACATTTTATTAGACTCTGATACAGATTTCTCAACATCTTTCTCTTAAGGTTCATTTTTCTGTGAAGTTAGATTATAAATTCAAAATTCTTGATCATTAATTACAGCACCTTTACTCATTTCTTCATTACATTTAACATCCCAAGCTACTGTAACTTCCCTTGTACTTGACTTATACAATCTGTATTTAGTAGTATTACCATCATAGCCAATAAAAATGGCTTTCTTGGCCTTGATTTCAAATTTAATACGAACTTGTTTGGGCATAATTCCATAACGTCTGGTCCAAAATCACGCATGTGTTTCAAAGCTACATTTTTTACGGTAAGCATCTCAAACAGTGTTACGTTATTATTTACCATGTTTGGCCATTGCTTTTAAAATGTAAACACATTTACTGACTCAGCCAGAAATGCCTACAGGACTTCTGGATTAATCAACATGGTCCTGGTGCATTCTACAATTGATCGATTTTACCGCTCGATATACCCGTTCTGTTCTGTACAATATAGAGCAGCTCTCTCGCATATTGTCCCATTTTTCTTAAAATTCTCTATAATATTCGTTTATAAACTTGCGACCATTGTCATTCTTAAGTACTTTTATTTTATCTCTCATATTCGTTTCTATTTTCTACTGAAATTGTGTCAACGTATCAAAAACATCACTTTTATTCTCAATAAAATAAACAAAATTATATGGAGTGCAATCATCCTTAGGTATCAAAGAATAATTGGCTCCTGCCAGCGACGTAAACGGCATTTCCCCCCATACATCAGTGTGTGTAGACACACCAGGGTTACTTGCACGAGGACTAAGATTTTCATTACATATAAATCGATGTGTCTCACCAAATTTACATGACTCATTAAACAGCGTGTCAATATTGTTCGCCAATAACCCCGGTAATAGTCCCTGACTTACTATGGTCTTGAAGCTATTAATGCCTATATGTTCCGGGCGCTCATGCAATAACTTCACGGAATCCTGTGCTGAATTTACCTGTTCAGTGATTATACTCTACAAAATAGTCTTGTAACATTGATTAATAATTTAAATTCCCGTTACTATAGCTTGATTCTGTCCTGGAATCTGCACTTTGATTTTGCTTAGCAAAAATTACCTTGAACTTTTTTAATAATCACTGCTCTTACGGAAAATATATCTCTCTTAACTTTCGGAAAATAGAACATCTATTCAAAAGTGTAAGGCAGTTTGACATCCAGAAGCAGAGATTTTTTGTTCAGCACACAAAGCAACAAGCTTTGACTCGTCCATGCTTCAATCCCTGTTTTTCCAAGCTACGGCACTGTGGTTTTATATGACCCGCTCAGCCACCGTAAAAACATTTTATATTATTTTACCACTTTATTTTCCTTATTCACTTTCTTTTCGCCATTGCGAAACGCTTGACTTTTCATATTTTTGTATTTTTCTACATGTTCAGAACCGCAAATGCTGTGGCAACATCATTGTTCTATATGAGCCACGTCTATTTCCTGAGAAGTTGAAAGGTTAGGTTCTCGAACGTCTTTATTTTCTCAACGTACGAATCCCACTCACTTATAAACGCACTGAAGCTGCTTGGCAAACTCTTAAGGGCTTTAGCAATTTTTGACTACGTCAGAAACGACTTCTCCGAGGGCCGCTAACAACAGAGCCATTGATTCGATCATACTTATATGCTGAGTGATACTGTCGTTTGGATTGATATTATAGCTGAAGAACTGCTGCTTCAGACTAAACTTATAGAGCTGCATTTTTCGTGAACGTTCTTGAGGTGAGTCCATATTTGGGCCACCATCTCGCATGTGATAGCTGTAGTTGATTGTACTCAAGTCCCGTTGAAATTGCCAAAATTCCTTTATCATTCCCGTTGTTTCACGCCTTAATCTCTTCAACTTCAATTGCTGATAGTGTTTCCTTCTTAGCATTGATAATGTCTATAGCTCCCTCCACGCACAATATTACTTCCATTTGATATTTAAAAAACTGTAAATTATTACCATTAAATTTCTGAATGTGGACATTCTTGACTTTATCCATTTTGTTAGTAAACCTTATGATATTTTTACACAAACAAATCCATCACTGTGAAACTTTCCGAGCACTTACAAGGATAAAAATTACTGAATCAAAATATGGCATATTCTGTATGTTGGCGTTTTAATATCCATTAACAACGCGTGAATCTTTTTAACGCTGTCCTTTATTCACTCGCATATTGAACATCATTACTGAGCCTATAACCTGTTTAGGTTTAGAATGATAAACCGATCGTATCAGCTAGATAAATACAGAGTAACATTATTTACTGGTATATAATAAAGTAGACTATGGTGTAGCTGCACAGACACCATGCACAAGACTAGCTAAGACTGAAATTTTGTAGCCCCTATTATCTACGCCTACTTCTATAGTTCACAATATGAACAAATCATAATGACTATGTGAGTCATATATTCAACCATTATTGATTTGATACAGTCCTGTCCTTCGATCGAAGTGTTTGAAAACTTTACGGAGTTTATAAAATTATATATTGAAACTAAATTTGGCACACAAAAAGAGTCGAGCATTAAATCGAGTTCAATTTAAATTGATCAATTGTGTATCATTTCAATGTTCTGCTAAACTACAACAAAGTTTTTTAATATTGTACAAACCAAAATCAAGAATTGATGTGAAAACAAGGAGTATGAGGTGCATTTCTCTTCTGGTAAAAAATAAACTTCTTCCCCTTCCCCCATTCTTAACCTACCGGAAAAAATTCCTTCCCCACCTGGAATAAACTTGACCCCTTTAGAGTTATCTAACTCCCTCTGATTTCCTAAACAAGAAGCTGTAAGATGGATTTGAATCAAACCCTAAATAACTTACAGAGGTATCTAATTTTCAGAAACTTGTTGGGAAATGACAACTATAAGTATATTCTAGAAACATCAAATTGAAAAAATTGCCAGAAAAAGATTATTCAAAATAGCTTCTGAGAGTAACCCATTTTTCAAAAATTTACAAAGGAAATTACACTACAAATAGCTTCTATAATACGCATCTAGTTCTATGTGAAGACGAGTCTAAATTGCTTCTGAAGGCATTCAAATTTCAAAAGTGTTTATCAGGAAGAGTCACTCCCGATAGTAAGAGTAATTTTTTTTTAAATATCAAGATGAAGGCCACATTAAATATTTTCTATACATTTTATGGATGATGATCCCCAAGCACCTCAATCTTTTTTTTTTATAACTGCACTCTAGACAAATATGGTTTCGCCACATCTGAATTCAAATATTACCTAAACATGGGGGTCTGCGTTTTGCCCTTGGTACCAGGGCCAGTTAGAACACTTGGGAGGCATAGGTCAGGCTATATGACCTTTAGCTGTCTATTTTGATAAATATTATTCATACCTGTAAAAATAGCACTTATAATAATTTTATTCAGATATTATCAACTGTGACCATGTAAAAATATATTTGGATTTCATAAAAGTTTCTTCCTATGACAATTGGACTGTGCATCTTTCCAGCACTTGTCGCTTTCACCAGTTTCAGTGGTAATGCAGTCCAAGGTTTCAGGCTCACTATGAACTGTGTAGCGGGGTTTACTATTAACAAAATTAATTATAGATTTATATTTACACTTAAGATCAAAGTCATTATTAGAACTTCTACACATTCATATAAGTAGTGTTCTCGACCTGTCATCCCACTTCTGTGATTGGCTAAAATTGGTCACGTGACCATGCCTCCTCGCTCTCTGATTGGCTCTTGGTTTTCCCCCTCCCTCCCACCACCCTCTAATCTTCCTGACCTCTTTTACCTTCCTTCAGACATGTTGGTTCTTGTTCCAAACATGTTGGTACTTATTATTTATGTGTACTCATAGTTTTTTATTTGTTTTTATGTATACTCATAGCTTTTTTATTTGAAATTAAAAGGTTTTTGATACATTTATTAGGATTGGAATGGGGCGTTGGAGTTTTTTATTTATTTATTGGCATGAGGTCTACGGCGTCGGGCGTTCCTCCCTCGTAATTGAGCTCGAAGCTCTTCTGATGGTGGCGTGGCATAAAATGAACAACGGCTCCCTGTCACAAGACTCTGTTGGACTGCCCGGAACAAACAGCAAGATCCTCTCCTGACAACCGTTTGGGGTAGAATGTGATAAATTGTTCCCCTGTCTTGAGACCCCTTTCACTTCCCCTCACTTCCCCTCCTTAGAGGTATATGTCGCAATCTCTTATGTAGCAATGGGTTTTTCCCGGTGATTCATACGTGGCGCCAGTTTGGCGGGTCGACAAGACAAGAATATATCGTGACCTTGAAACTGTAAGCTAGGTCATTGACTCTGGAAACCCTTCCCCCTCGGCAATGGGTTAATTCCCGGTGATGTCGCAACTAGTCATCGCAATGTCGCAACCCCCTATGTGGTAATGGGTTTTTTCACAACTAGAGAGCATTGCCACAGCACTAATTATGCACAATCATGGGCCTTGGAATCTTCAGTTAGGGGCCGCCATCCCCCCCCACAAAATATTATTAAAATTGGTTGTTTGGAATCGTCCATCGATATGCGTGGATATAGGTATCCATACCGGAGGAATAAGGTATAAATGTTCCAGCGTTTACGTGGAGGGAGAAAAGAAAACCACCCTAATTCACCCGAGCGAGATTCCAACCCACGACATCCCCTGCCACAACTATATGAGTGACACGTACCCTTTCTGGTAAAACGTGTGGGTTATCCGCATTAAAAGGAAATGTACCCACATTTTCACGAAGTGTGCGGCGGAAAACCACCATCGGTCTATCCACCCTAGAATAGAACCCTGACCAAGAAAATACTATACATGCCATGTGAGGGTTTGAAACAGACAGAAGGAATACGTGGGGGCTAAAATAAATCAAACATAAATTGGCCTCTAAGATTATTATTTGAGATAGACTGCGCTGATAATGAAGGGCCTCTTTAACGGGTGTCGAACTTCGAGTTCCAGGCGTGGAGGGAGTGTAGAAAACCACCATAGTTCACCCAAGCGAGATTTGAACTCCGACCTCCACCCTCCCCTCCCGCCCATCTCCTGGCTCTCCTCCTGACCCACTTTCCTGTGTTCCAAACTTGTTGGTTCTTGTTCCAAATATGTTATTACTTGTAATTTCTTGTTTCCAGAATTTGCGTGGAGGGAGTGTAGAAAAACACCCTATTTCACCCGACTGAGATCTGAACAGGGAGGAGTATGGTGGAAGAGGGAAACCATACACATCATTGGGGATTCATAACCCTGCCATAATTAGCCGAGTAAGTGTTACACCAACCGTATACCCGGAAGGGAATTGATTCCAAAATCGCCCCTTAAACGGCAAGTCCAGATACGGAGCAGAAAGTTTGTACGTTAATGTTGCGCGCAAAAGTATAACTTTATATATTTTGTTCTCTCTACCATGTACCCACAACCCTCCATGGTCGAGATGCCTACGCTATCAGAACCTGTTTTCTAGAAGCTACAGACACATTTTAGTATAAAATTGAACTAAGGTCAACATCTTACTGCAGAAATAACCAAAACTTTTGATTGATACGGGATTCAAACCTGGGACCTTTGGCAAAGCGAAAATATTTATTTTCACACACACTGAAAAGTTTACTTACACCCTGAAATATTGGTGTGGAGGAATAGTTGCAGCGGTACTAATTTTAAAGACATCTACCAGATAGTTTCAAATTGACTAGAATTAAACAAGTAATAATCAAGTAGGTGTGCTTCCGTCCATTGCTCCCGTGTTTCTCTGGCCCAAGCTTAGATACACGGTCTCAAACGTCGTTTCCCCCGTCATAGACCGTAGTGACGCCATATACCATGCGACCATCGATGCAAGTATACAACGCATTGTGATGGTAGATTGCTACCCACGTATAAAGTGACAACAACAGTTTTATTCCTCAAGCCACTTATAACAGAAAAAAAAATTAATCTTTGCAACTATATTTTGTCGGAATAATATATAACTCTTTCATTAATTCATAGGTAATATTGAATTGAGTAAATTGAATTTAATGTTCCCAACTATATTTTGACGAAATAATATATAACAGGGTAGATTCTTAAGTAGTATCTGCGCCTAGGAAGATATAAGATGTACTTTCATCTGTGCGAAGGCAGAGTGACACGGTCCACCTGGATTCAATACCCCCTATCATCCCCGCTAATAGCCACGAAGTTAAGCTTATCAGTATTTAGATCTGCGGGGCTTACTACCCATCAGGGAGATCAGGAGTTAAACAGGAAAACCATAGAGACATATTTTGTAGAGCGGAATAAGAAGGAGGGATAAATGTACCCGCATCAGTATGATGGTATGAAACAAAATGTGTCTTCTTACTACCCGTCCGGGGCACAAACCGTGGACGATGAGGGAGGAAACCAGCCCCAGTACACACTCACGAGAGGGATTCAAACTAATCTCTTCAGGCAAGCGTGGGATAAGAGCTTATTTTGGCCAGGCTAAATGTGTAACTGCCTTTGCCAGGGATTGAAATGTGAAGTAATTAGCGTTTGTCGTCCTCTAAGGGACTTTAACCCCTACCTCCTTATGCCACAAAGCGAGTTGTGTGAACCCTCCAACATCATCTGGATATCTTTGCCCAAATGAGAGCGAGAGAAACAGAATAATAAAATTAGTGATGTAGCATCATTTGCGCTGGGTTGAAATGTGAAAACGGCCAAAGCCATTATTTATGCTTACTCCGTCATTTACAGCTGCATACGGGATTCGAACCCGGGACATTTGACGCAACAGTATATGGTTTGTATTTATCAAAGTAATTAGCGTTTATCCCTCTAGATGGAGCAGAGGAGAAAGAGGTCCGTCCTCAGTGAGAGAGTTAGCGCGAATGAAATATAACGGTAAATAGTTCGGGCTCAGCGAAAATAATAGGGAACTACCCAAGGATCTAGTATTTTTTTCCAGTGATGGGGATCAAATATGGTGCCATGTAATGAAAATATTAAATGAATGTTATTTTACAGAGACAAAGTTTGTTAAGGTTCTAGTTAATTTAAATAAAATATAGTGAAAAATATATTCTGGAGATAAAATAGAAATATTATGCACAAAAGGTGAAAAAAATCAATTATTATTCTATAATAATATTTTTGATTAAAATATGTGACAAATTAATAAGTACTATGTTTTATTCATAAAACAAACAAATTCATAATTTTGTTGATCACAATAACCAATCTGTAAAATTAAACTTTAAACAAACTTGTTCTAATATATTTAACAAAATCAAAATTTTCAAAAATAAATTATTTGTAGATTACCCGAAATTATTTGGTATTTGTAAAAAAAAGGTTATTCTTAAATATCATGAAAAACTAATCTCTTATTTTAATTTTGAATTCAATTTTCCCTGTTAATTTCCATAAAACAATTCAAATTGATTTTAATGGACCAGGAATTGGGAAGGTTACACCCACATCTGCGCGGGAGAGGGTGAGGAGTAAAATCAGCCCGGTTCACCCGTCAAAGATTCAAACCTCTATCTCCCCCGTCCTTGGTAGTCTAGCTCACCACGAATCTACCGCGTTTGCCAACTGCGTCACTGAGCCACCGCGAGTCCAACAGGATTAGGAATTGGGAAGGATGAATCCACATTTGCGGGGAGGGGGAGTAAAGAAATGTTCCAGCGTTTACGTGGAGGGAGAGTGGGAAATAATTTAGTGAGAACTACCAACAGTACACCTCAGCAGATATTCAAATTCCGCAACACAGATTCGAACCCAATATCTTTGAGTATACATAAAAAACTATTACCAAAATGTTTGGAACAAGAACCAAATGGTTTGGAACACGGGAAAAGAAGTCAGGAGAAGTGGAAGGGGAAAACCAACAGCCAACCAACCATGGTTTTAATATAACACAACCAGACCTAAACGCACTTACTAAGGGCCGTTTAACATGATTGTTTCCTTGACACACATAATTTTTACCACACTTTTTGATTATTGAGTCTTTTCACACGAACGATTTCTACCTAGCGGATTGCTTACGTATAGAGTGAATCACCAACTACAAAAAAAATATAAGCTACAGTACAGTGTATTCAGTAGCTCACACACACAATCATAGGCAACCGCAATAAAGGGCAAGAGGGAACACTCACCCCACCTGAAATTATGTTTTCTTTGACAAGAAAACAGTGTTAACATTTTATAATCTTCTTGCTTGCCTTACAATTTTTTTTCTTTCAACATTTAACAAATATCAGATTTAAAATGATGGACTAATATCATCATATTCACTAGATGAATTTTCAGAATAAAAACTGTCGTTACATTTTAAACAATCGTCGACAATTCATCATAATATTCTTGTTTCAGAACAGAGAAAACGAATGATATAAAGTGCTGCTGTATTTTGTTTTTAAATCATTACAGTGCAATTATAATGCCAGTGCCCAGCAAAAGTTTTTCCACGTTTGCGCACAAACGTCTGTGTGTGTGTGGGGGGTGGGTGGTAGGAATATATTTTAACCCCCCCTCCCCCCTCTTCACGGAAAAATTTCTGCGGGTGTCCATGTACACAATAAAGGTGGATAGAGTACGAGCAATGGTAGAGTTTATATTAAGCGGAAGACTACAACAAAGAAAAAAATCAATTACACAACAATTAATGTATGATTGAATGTGGATAAGTTTCCCCTATATTTGATAAACTAACGCACCATTCACCTAATATTTTTTATTATTTTCAAATGTCTATTTCATCACTTGACCAGCAACCGATTACCATACACCCAGTAATTTAAAGAAGTAATACCAACTTAAGAGCAGCTGTTACTGCAGCCGAAAAACTGGCACTCACTTTAAGGTTGGTCAACAATTTTACTAGAAATTTCATCCTTATGTGTATTAGAAAAAATTAGTTAGTTGGAAAATAGCCTAATCTATGTAAACAGTATACTTGGAGTGTATTAACTTCACAAATTAAAACTTTGGTAGAAATTTCCCTGATACCAGGCACCAAGGTCTGGTGTGAGGACCAAGAGGACGAAGACTCAGTCATGACCTTGCACCAAGAAAACAAAGTTACAACGGAAAACACGCGGTAGCGACCGTCCATGTGCAAGGTTTCTTTCTTTCTGTCGTGTTGAGAAATGCATCCACCACCAAAAGCCGAGAAAACGGCGAGGAAAGCGCGTTGGAATCAAACGATCTTGCGTTAAGATTCGGATGGACACCTACTATGTAAGAACGGTAAAGTTGTGCACTCTAATGCTTAAAAAATATGCATAGTAACAACATGCGGTTTTTTGTATTATATTAAACTTGTAAATTTAAAATGAACTATATTGATAAAAAAGTTACAAGTTAATATTTACTTTTTTACAATAAGACGTAATTTCAATTAAATTTAAATTTTAAAAAAACATGAAATTCAAGAATATAGTTTTGAAGATATTATATTATTATAGAGAATAAGATAATGTTCTATCATATACGACAAATATTTATAATACATTAACGGGTACAAAATTTGTTATTTTCAAATTAAATCATGTCTGAACTGTTGAAAAAGGTCAGTAGCTGCCTGGTAGAATGCTCTGTCTTCGGAAGCACCTCTCCCTATCCTCCCCAACACCTCTTTGGCATTCACTATCTTTTTATCTTTTTTTTTCTGTAAGCCATGCTACTCCCACTTCCCTTCCAACATTTATTTCCACATCAGGTAAAACCCTGGACTAGACACTAACTGCACTAGCATTGCACTCTATCGATGTTTTCGGGTGAATTAGAGGGGCTTATCACACGTGATTTATCGGTGGTTTTGCCATCCTCTCTATGAGCTAATGCAGGATCACTTCCTCTCAACTACCTTGGTAACCAACACGGAAGATATAAATTTATAGTGTGTGGGTCATTTATAGAGGATATTATATTTTAATTATAAATGTTTGACAAAAAAACAAACGACAACACATCTAACAATATTATTTCCAATATGCCCCTTCACACGTTCGGTTAATCGATTAAAATTACGCAAACATAATTATATGGAATAGGTTAATTACATAAAATGTTATGTAATAAATTATTGCTAGGGTTATTTTTGTCATTAAATCTAAATATGTCCCCGATATAATGTGAATTTCTTGGATGTGATTACGAATACATATTGGGGGTGGATGTTGATGTTCTTTTCAACATCTGCGCCGGAGTTTATTGACATTACAGCTATAATACTTGCTTGCATTTTCCAATTTGTTTTAAGACATAGTCCCAATAAGTATTTAGTAGCTCACACGATAATAAACGTGTGAAGGTTACTTTTGTTAACATTTTAAGCTATTGCTATAATGACACTAATTTAACAAACTATGTTTATTTAAGATTCGGATGGATACTTACTTTAATAAAAGGTTGATTTTGTCTACTGTATTCCACGGAAAAAAAACCTTAACTATAACATACGTATTTCTCATTCAATTTAACTTGTAAACGGAATGTGAATGATTGCACTACAAAAATGCAATTTAATATCTACTTTAATACAAGATACATTATTTTATTTAAAAATAAATAAAACTTTAAATACAAAAGGATAGCTCAAAATTTAACATTTTACTCTGACAAGTAAGAGGGTTTTCTGCATACAAGACAGACAAATTATAATTCATTAGACTAGTAACTTGGCACTATGGTGATAGAGGGGGTGATAGAGAGACTAGACGAAGAGACAAAGAATTTGTTGTTGTTGTTGTTGTTAAAGGCTTTATTTATGAAATGTCAAGATTTAATATACTAAAATGTCCCACTAGTGGAAAATGTGTACCAAATTCAACCCTTTATATTGTGGGGATGTGGGTTAAATGGGGACTCTGGTCCACGCAAACAAATGGCCATTTCCTGAATGCATAGACAATTTGGCCATTAAACAATTGATATAACATTCTCTATCAGACATTATCCTTAGACTATGTCATTGCATTTTGTATAATAGGCCTCTGTATAGGATAACTTGTTTAGTGTATTAGTGTATAAATGTACGTGGTCCCCAAAGGAGAACAAAACAAGTATGCCAGTGAGTGTACGTCCCCACCCCTTCCTCACCCCTAAGAACTTCATGACCTTGATCGCTGGTGTGGGTGGAGGGGGTCTACGTTCCTTCGTTGGAGGCAAGCCACTAAGAATGTTTTTATAAGAGGATATGACTTTCATGTTTAATTTTTTCACCCTTCATTTAATTTATCATCCATAATCTCACCTTCACTCTCACCAAGCCATGCCCTTTCAATGAACTCGCATTTCTTGTCTTTTTTAATTTATTTTATTTCATCTCAATAGTTTTGAATTACTTTTATTATGGTGTTTTTACGTTAAAGGCCTCTTATGGGTCGACACGTAGTTAAAACATAATAATAATAATAATAATAATAATAATAATAATAATAGTTATTTTAAACTTTCTATAGTAAGTTTTTATAACAATAGTTGAGTTATGTTACTATAATGCCTACTACTACTTCATTATTTAAACAACTTTTGCCAGAGCCTTTAGTACCTTCTATTCCTTTCTCCATCATTTCTAATTTAATCACAGGTTGAGAATTTACCAGTTGAGGAGGAAAGAAGTAACACGCAAATTATGTTTTTTCATGGAATCTGAAGAAAAAATACGCTTGTTTAAAATATTAATGGTTTTTTCTTCTATAAACAATGCTTCAGTATGCTCATTTTAAACCTATCCAAGCTGAATGCTAATTTTTTTTTCTAACGTTAGATTACTTAAGCGAGTATTGAATAACCCTACAGTTTTGAACTATCGTTTTTATTTCATGTTTTTGGAACAGTTTGAATGAAAAGTAGCTAAAGTATTGTAGTCATATTATTGCTTATTCTTTTTACAAAATATATATTTAGAGTAGTCCATTTTACAATTCCAAAATTCCTCTCACCCCCTCTTTTAACATCTATAAATACTAAAAGTGATTATTTAACGTACAGTTTCAATTCTAAAATAATATTATTCGAATATACGAACTTTAATTTGATACTGGCTAAACTAGGGATACACACACAACTTCCTTTGTAAATTATTGTTATTATTATGAAAATATCGTGAATATCTTGAGAAAAAGTAATATTAAAACAACATTTTTCAACAGAAAAGAGTTCTATTGTTTGCACCAATCCAAATATTTGCTGGGCTTGGCATGGTTAGTATGAAACATAATTACAATTTATTTTCTCCCAGATCAAAACTCAATTTAGAAGAATCTTCCAATGTTTTCAATCGAGAAAATGGTTCACAACCCGGTGTTGATATTGGATCACAGCACGAAATCTATTTTGCTGAAGATATTGCTGGATCTTCACAGTTTATTTCCAAACTATCTCTGGAAGAATCTGATTTGTCTCAAACACACGATGACATATCTGTGTTAGGTCATACTTTTCTTGTATCAAAAGTGCAAGAAGATGTCATTGATGCAGATCACATTAAACTACATGGTAGAAGAATCGTAGATATTTCCTTTTTAATCAAACAAATACAATTATTGAGCCACCACCCTCTAACCAATTGTTCTTTCAAGACATGTATCATATCAAAGAAAAGTTTTATGGTTGAAATCACGAATTACTTTTAAATGTAAACTGTGAAAAATAGAGCAGGTTATGTAGACAGATGCATTAGGTTGATTTGGTTGGATTTCAAAGAGGAAAATGATCGTTTATACAATTAAAAGCTACTTTAACTTTTGGTCCTAAATGTTAGGCGCAAGTTTGTTGACTAGTGTTTTTAGTTCAAATTTACTCATTGAAATGAAGGGGTTTTTTTTTGCTAGAAGAGGTTAAATAGGTTTTATAGTTTTATTTATGTTTTATAAACAAACAAGACCATTTCGTACTTATAACATTATAGCAGGATTAATTTAAAGTTATTAAGAATCAGTGGCATATCCAGGGAATTTACTTTAGGGGGAAGAGAGCATGTGCGTCAAAGCTATTATTTCTGTACCCCAAAAATATTTTTTTTAAAGAAACTATACAAACGCACACAAACACACACACACACATATATATAGAAAAGTTATTTAAAAAGGTTCAGAAATTATTAATCTTGTGCACATTAACACAAGTCAAATAGTCTTAATGACGTTACATTAACACTACTTGTGTCGATACGTCTGTAAGCTCCAATAATAATAATAATAATAATCACATAAGAGTATAAGATTTTTAGCACCGAGTCTTACTACCCGTTCGGGTTATACGCTTTAAGTACTAATTACTCTAATGGATTAGGAATTGGGAAGGTTTAATTAGAGGAAGTGAACCCGCATTTGCGTGGAGGGAGAGTGGAAACCCATTTAGGAACCCCCACCCCAGTTCACCCGACCGAGATTCGAACCTCGATCTCCCCGTCCACAGCAGTCGAGCTCAACACGGCAAGCGCGTTAGCCAACTACGCCACTGAGGCGGGTAAGAGTAAGAGAAAATATAAAGTCCGTTCACCGTAGGAATTGTTTTCTGAAAGACCTTTTTCCCTACCTTAAATCTATTATATAGTAGGATATTGGTAGGAAAAAAGACCTTCCAGAGAGTAATTCCTACCGTGAATGGAGTATAGTTCCAGGAACCAGTTGACATAGAGGTAAAGGCAAGTTTGTATTCTAGTAATAAAAAAAATTAGTATAAAAAAAGTTTTTGGTCTACATGGCAAAACTGTATAACTGTATTACTAAAAAAAAAGTGTTCTTCATGTTGTCCTTCCATTTCCACACAAATGCCATATCTTCGAATCGGACAGTTGCGTGCTTTTTGAGGAATTCTTTGCGTTATTTTAATCGTCTGACAACCATTTTCAACTCGCTGTTGTAAGAATAATTCAAATGGAAAACATTTACTACATTACAATGTTTTTGCCAAAATATATTTTCATACTTAAAAAAATTAAACCTCTAACAGTATTTGTAAATTAAATTAGGCGTGAAGTGTGTAAATTCTACTTATTTAAAATAAGATAAAAAAATAATTTTTTCGCCAACTTTGGCTACTTTTTCTGACTCAATATTTTTTTTAAAGATAGTTCCAATTTTTTTAATAGTCTATCACCCAGAGCACAGTGTGATTTTCACTTTGTCTTTTATATTTTCTGGCAACCAAATGGTGGTACACTTATTTTAATTCTAATCTCCTTATATCATGTATTTAAATAACTAGCGTAAATATCGACCGTAAAAACTACAGTCACTGTAAAAAACAAAGGGCAATTTTTTTAATATTAGGAAGAAAATATGTTTATGTATTTCTAAAGTAGGTAGGGTGACCTGGCGGTCTAGGAGTAAGGTGTGAGATTTCTATGCTGGGGTCCGGGGTTCAATCCTCGGTCCCGCTTAAGTACTAATTACGCTAGTGGATCGGGAATTGGGAAGGTTAAATTGAGAGGGATTTAACCCGCATTTGCGTGGATGGAGATTGGAAAACCGTTTAGGAAAACCACCCCCAGTTCACCCAATTGAGATTCGAATTTGATTCTTTTTAAGAAGTCCTTGCCCATGAGGCATATATTTGTGAGTCCTCTTTAGACAATAATATTAAAAAATAGCTTTCTTTTCTAACCGATACACTCACAGACATGTTATTACCACTCACATTTATAGCTCACCTGTTGTATGTATGTATCCTGCCATCTGACGCTCGTCACCAAACATGTTCATATAAGAGGGAAATGGCAGCTTAGGCTTCTATTAGTTAATATCTGGACCCCACCCGCAATTTTACCTCCACTAATATGGTCTAGTATGAATCCATACATCCTACTAAAACAATGCACTCTTTCGAACTTTTTAACACAATGGCGCGCACTTGTTTTTATTTCATCCCGAAAATATCCTAGTTCACCTATTGGTAGAACCTTATTTCTAGATTGCTTTGACACTGCTTCATTGTATGAATGGGACATAAGCCCCTTTTCAGTTATTCACAAACATCGTTGGTGAAATCCATTGTATGCCACGCCATGCCCATCATTTGTTCCGGTTTTTGTACCGCCCTTGAGCTACAACGCACGCATCACTTGTGTTTATTGGTTACAAAAACATATCATCTGCGGATACTCGACTCACTCAAAAGGCTGCCTCTAAATGACCTATATATTTCAACACAAGAGCCAAACTCATGCTAGCCTCCTGATTTTAGGCCACCGTTACCGCACACGAAGTAATATATCACTCTCTAGAGATAATGAGAGCCGGTCCCACGAAAGTTCGTTCCCAGTTTTGTTATTAATAGTCAGGTGCGCGCGAGTCACGAGCGATCTTTCTGCCTAGTTTTAATGTAACAAGTTATATTCTTTCAGGTGGATTAAATTTGAACTCTAGCCCCTCCACTTCAGATGCCCATACTCTCCTCTCATTATTTGACAAGTCTCTGAACACACTTTGACAGAAACATACCGATGAAAAATTAATGTTTACATTACTCCAACCATTAGTTGGAATTGAAGTAAACACACAAATCACCAGAACCCCAGCGTACGTTTGGTAATCACACACATTTCTGCCATTTCCTTTTAAATTTGCAAATTTCACGTCTGTCACTAAATATATAATCAAGAATGGTTTAGTAGTCACAAATTATACACATTACTAAAACTACTCCACTGTCATTGGCGAACTCGAATTGCGGAATAAAGTTTAATTGCCAGCCGGTGTACACGAATTTTAGGCCTACCTGTAATCACAATCAATTTCTAATCCCTATCCTAACCTAATCTAAACTGATCTAACATAACATAGCCTTCATTTTCAACAATGAAGTATGAATTTAATTTTTACGCTGCAGTTCGTGTGCACGGGCACAGATGAGTTCCGCAATTCGTGTGCAACCGTATAAATTGTTCCACAATTCGTGCGCACTGACAGTCATATATACTAACAATTTACACAAAATACTCGGTTTCCGTGATCACGGCTTTAGTATGACGATAACCAGGAACCTAAAGCACTTATGAGACGACTGCTTTGCTAGCTTACCACCCCTCGCCACCTGATTGCACCTCTGTTTGTAACACTATCCAGTCACTGTGGTGTGTAAGAACACTGCAATCACAAGACGGGTCTCCAGTTCTATTTGTATCACTATTCAGTTACTGTGGTGTGTAAGAACACTGCAATCAAAAGACGGGTCTCCAGTTCATATTTGTAACACTATTCAGTTACTGTGGTGTGTAAGAACAGTGCAATCACAATACGGGTCTCCAGTTCTATTTGTAACACTATCCACTCACTGTGGTGTATAAGAACACTGCAATCACAAGACGGGTCTCCAGTTCTATTTGTAACACTATCCAGTTACTGTGGTTTGTAAGAACACTGCAATCACAAGACGGGTATCCAGTCACTGTGGTGTGTAAGAACACTGCAATCACAAGACGGGTCTCCAGTTCTATTTGTAACACTATCCAGTTACTGTGGTGTGTAAGAACACTGCAATCACAAGACGGGTAGCCAGTCACTGTGGTGTGTAAGAACACTGCAATCACAATACGGGTCTCCAGTTCTATTTGTAACATTATCCAGTCACTGTGGTGTGTAAATAACAGTGCAATCACAAGATGGGTATCCAGTCACTGTGGTGTGTAAGAACTCTGCAATCACAAGATGGGTATCCAGTCACTGTGGTCTGTAAGAACAGTGCCATCACAATGCGGGTCTCCAGTTCTATTTGTAACATTATCCAGTCACTGTAGTGTGTAAGAACACTGCAATCACAAGATGGGTATCCAGTCACTGTGGTGTGTAAGAACACTGCAATCACAATACGGGTCTCCAGTTCTATTTGTAACATTATCCAGTCACTGTGGTGTGTAAAGAACACTGCAATCACAAGATGGGTCTCCAGTTCTATTTGTAACACTATTCAGTTACTATGGTGTGTAAGAACACTGCAATCACAAGATGGGTCTCCAGTTCTGTTTGTAATATTATCCAGTTAATGTGGTGTGTAAGAACACTGCAATCACAAGATTGGTCTCCAGTTCTATTCGTTACATTATCCAGTCACTGTGGTGTGTAAGAACACTGCAATCACAAGATGGGTCTCCAGTTCTATTTGTAACACTATTCAGTTACTGTGGTGTGTAAGAACACTGCAATCACAAGACGTGTCTCCAGTTCTATTCGTTACAAGAGCATTGCTCTTGACAGAGAGGTTGAATCTCGGTGGACTACACTGGGATGGAGAGTCCTATAGTATCTGATATTAATCACTGTGATATGTATATCCTCTCTCCGTGCGAATGAGGGTGTGTATATTATAACTACCATCCTCATCCTTACCCCACAGAACAAATGATACCGTTTAACAATCCTCGTACCTATACCTGTAGACACGTGGACTAAATCTCAGGTTCGTTTAGTCTGATGAGAGGATTCTTGGAGCTAGAATCCCAACAGGTGTATTTTTCCTTAATGGATTATGACTCTTTTTCTCTCCGCGGAAATTGTGGTTTAATATTAAGTTATATATATTTGAAATAACATAATTATTATTAAAAAAAATTGTAAGTATATACTTTTCTAAGACTCTTATAGAGTATTTGATTACTGTTCACTGAAAGGATTTCAAAAAATGTTATCTTTTTATTTTAATTGGGTAAGAGAAGGAAATGTGTCGGACGCTTATGGAGTAACTCCCTTTACTCATTTAAAGCATGTGCCATAAACACAATAAATAAAATATGTATTTAGGAGGCCGTTTATCGGAATGACGCTAAGCGTTGAAGATGTCCAGAAATAACGAATATTTATGAAGTGGTTTGTTATTTCAAAATAAAAAATCCTAAACAAAACAAAGGTGAGATGTATCAACATGTTCTTTTGATATTAAAAACCTCACATTTAAGTTTATTATGTTTTAATAAATTCATTAATATAAGAAATGAGCACACTTTTAACGAAGTTTCACGTGAAATGATATTAACATTGATAATAAAGAACATTTTAGTAAAGTTTAGGTTGTTTTAGATGTATTGAAGCTTAGGAACTGTCATTCCCATAATAAAAAAAACAGAGATTGAGGATATATTTCTTCAGGTATATCTGTCAAAGAAGAAAGGAGGTTTGGGAAATATTTTAAGGATGGAAGAATTTGTGCCAAGCGAGAAGTGTCTGTGAAGTGTTACAAACAAAGTTTAAAATACCAAATTAGTGTAAAATTAAAATATTATATAAAATCTTATTTTTACTTCGTGGTCTATGGATGAGCAGCCACAGAATTGCGAATCATTAGTTCTAAGCTAACTTAAGGAATGCATCTCTTCATTTTTGAATCGAGAACCAATCTTTGAGGCAGGGCATAGGGAAGTAAGCATTTATTAGGGGGGTTTGCTGTAGAAAATAAAGTATACATGTATACGATTATTCTTTTTGCTGTTCTCTTTCCTTCGTGTTCTTACTGTTTCTCTCTTTCTTTAGATGAGAGGACGTGGTGGCTACTTCACAACAGAAAAATAACATTGATATATAGTACCAACTAAAACAATTACAAACGATGTTTAATTTTCTGTTGTGACCCTATTAAAACATGACTTTGTTTTTATAGGAAGGCTGAGTTTATATTTCTAGCCGTTTCCTTTGATCTGGAGTGTGCGATTCTTATCAAGCTAAACGTTGTCGGAAATGAGCTAGTTTTTACTTCTTCAGACATTTTTAAAATTATATCCATTATTATTATATTGGTCAGAAAAGTGTTAACACTATTCACCTACATTTTGGCATGGACAATCGTTTAAATATCAAATAATCTTTCAAATGACGGATCTAAGCGTCCTCCCACGTAGCCCAATTTAATACACCTTATAATCTTAAGATATGGCCATAGTGCAATATGTATCTATCTTAGGATAAGCCATGAGGACTGATTCTACTCACCACCACGCAGATTAAGGCCACACCTAGCAACACAGTAACTATGGCAAACTTCATGTTGACGATCTGTGAACTAGTTTAGGGTGTCAATAAAGGTGGTGTCAATTTATATGTTGAGGTTTGGCTTTTTAATTGACTAGGCTTTCCGGTTTGATTCATTTGAGTGCTCTGGACCTCCAATCCAACAATGTGTATATCCTCTTGCGTCACTTACTCTTTACAGTTAATGAGGAAATATGGAAATCCGGTGTTCTATAGCTGGTGTTTATATTCAACGCAACACGCAGCGAAAGTTGTATTCTATTTTTAGCTTCTCTTATGAATAAGAATTTATGTGTTGTTGGTATCATTGTTCAATCAGATAAATTTATTAGTAGTTTTGACACAACTCTTAAGACAAGCTTAAACAATTATAAATGAATGAATATATATATGTATATACATATATGTATATATATATATATATGTATATATATATATATATATGTATAATTATTTTTTTTGACACAAGTAGTTGGACTTGGATTACGAAAACTTGGTACATAAAGGAGAAAATAGTTCACGCCTTTTTTTTGTGGTCAAATAATACATAGCAAACATCGTACTTATTGTTGTATCAATACTTATGGTATGTTGTATCTTGTTCGCGTGGCTATAAAGGTTTGGAGGGGGTACTGGCTTTAGGGTGTGGGGGTGGGAGGAAGAAACCATTACCCCCCTATTTCCTAACACGATAAATTTTGATAACAGTTTTATTTTATTTCCCGAGAAATAAATTTATTTTATTCTGCTCATACTTAGAGTGATCATAACCTTAGAAAAATCGTTACTGGACTGTAATGTTTTTGTATCATCTAAGTATTACTGTCGTTCTGTCATGATCGGTCGCTTCCATGGACTACAGACAACGTTAATGGAAAATATACTACATTTTATATACATTGCTCACCTATATTATAAAAGGCCAAGCCCACTCACTCAATCACTTATAACCGGATTTACCCAACCCCTAGGCCTGAAAACTTGAAATTATGCTTCACAGAAAGTTAGCGATATTGCCTCAGTAGTTATCCCGATGACTTGGCCCAGTTTGACCTACTTTCAGAGCCCAGTTTGACCTACATTCCACATCCGTTTGATTTACCGTTATTCCCCGCCTCCTACCACCACCCCTCCCACCCGCTCCCCACCCTCCTCCTGACCTCATTGCTGATTACATCCTCCCCGTAACGCCCCTCCCCTACAGCCCCCTTGCCTACCAACCCCGGACATGTTGGTTCTTGATTATTAATGATTGTTAATTATTGTTAATTAATTTTTGCTAATTAATTAATTATTGGCTAGGATTTGAGTGATATTTATTAGGGGGTAACAAGTGACCCCTCCGTGGCTCGCGCCGGCCAGTGTGTGTGAACATTTCTCTCCAGTTGTGGACGGCTGACTGACAGCCTCCCCCTCCCTCCCATCTCTACACTCGTCTGACTGCCGGTCTTTCACTTGTTGGACACTACAATATCGGGGGAAATTCCCCTCCCGGTAATGAGCCGTGAAAGTCGTTAGATGACACGACTGCATTGAGGAAAAGAAATGTTAAATTTAAACATATGTGCTCCTTACAGACTCATTAACCTGGAGCTCATCGAATGTAAATTTAAACATCTGGTTTTAATCGCCTGCCATATTATTAATAGCGCCCGGTTTTACAGTTATACTACAATCGAACACTTGAGATCATCGAATGTGGTAGCCAGAGACAGAGATTCAACCTTGCACTAAGATTGTTTAACGATAAAACCACTCTCGTTCTAGAAAAGATCTATATATGTACTAAAATAAAACATAGATCGTTTTGCAGTTAATGGCCACCTGTAATAAAAAATGGCTTCTAGTTTGGAGATGTTCAAAAGGTGAACCAAATCAATAATATTTCTGATTGAAAAAGTGATATAATTGCACTGTCTGACACGGTGCATGAACATACAGGTTAATACAAGTAATGAGAACTAGAGGAGATTAGGATCAATGTATTTTAATGATACTGTATACTTCATAGAACAGATATTTGAACATATTGCACTTATATCTCAGTAAGTACTAAGTTAAATAATAATAAAGTAATGAAGTGTGGCAGACTTGCTTAAGTATTAGCCACAAGGGGGCGAGAAGTGCCAAAATAATAACACACGCCAAAACGCGGTGTTACTCATTTTACTATTTACATGTCAAGTTGGCCTTGCAGGCAGACCAAGTGCGTACCCCAGGCAAGTTCTAGTTTAGCTATACAAGAGAGCCCTCGATACTTAGATACCATCCTAATCAGTGTGCAAAAACAGTTACTCGGAAATATCTAGATCCACGGGCCAACCGAGGACGAGACGCGCCCCACTGGTTGA
>CABFVX010005902.1:0-28495 GCA_902151425.1 Timema shepardi
AGCCTGAGGATGCCGGCGACGCCATGCCGAGTACTGACCACCGGGTTCGCTTCCGGCTGTGCATACACCGGCACGCCCATCGCTATGTTGTCCCGCAGGCCCTCATACAGCCCATATGGATCCCAGTAGTCTGAAATTAAATAAATACATATTAATTACCATTTACAGGAAAAAAACCCACTGGGAAGTCTATCGTAGGCCGCTAATTACCCATGGACCAGTCGTTTTCCACCAAGCATATTCCGTCTTCGGTAAAATACAACAATCGGTTCAGGCTATTGGGACCCACGATTTTAAAACATACCTGAACTTATCCAATTTTCCAGCGCGTTGAAACTCATTTCGATACTTGTATGGTGCAATCATAAATTGAAATGACCTACTGTAATGATTTGAGGTCTATTTATACCCATCTCAAAGGGCTTGCCGCATATAATGGTCGAGATTGCGCAATCCGCAACAGATCTTTGTAAGTATGTGATCACCGACATGGTAAGTTACTATTTTTGAAAACTCCTATCAAAAAAGATGTACACCATGTTTTATTACCCAGTCAAACCACCCAATGATATACACTATGGGGAAGGTAAGGGAGGTGGTAACAGTCGAAACATATATACATCATAAAAAATATTGTAATCGTTAACATTTTTGGCCTCGAGATTCCCCTTCTGGTTTTTTCTTTGTTTTATATCTATAAGGAAAATCGTCTAGCCAACTGGAAACTGTAGGCTGAATTTTCTGCTCGAGTTTATATTATGTATCTTGACGTTTTGTGCCCACGACTAGTCCAACTTGGGTTGCCTTCTCACCCACGCATTCTGCATTCCTGTATTCATTGCATTCACGTAAAACAGCTAGCCACTCATGGAATTAAATTAAAATGCAACGTGTCATTGATGCTGCAAACAATAAAGAAATGGGATGGCTAAAAGCAGCCAAAAACTTCGGTGTTCCACAATGTAGGCCTACCTTGAGACGAAGAGCAGCGAACAAGAATAAACAAGTTTTGGGGACTCGGAAGGGATTAGGCTGTTAGCAGTCAACATTTATATTAGTAATGGAACGAGAACTTGTAACTGCAAATCTGTAGTCGGGTGGTGGTTTGGGGGTTCAACCCCCCCGAAATTTAACTAACAAAATAAATAAGGATTTATTTATGGTTCATACAATATCAAAATTAAGGCACAAGTACAAATTAAGGGGGCTGTGTTACCATAAAAAGCACTTCAGAGAGATCCTAGAGATGTTTAGTATTTATAATTTTTTCTAGCCTTCGGCAATTGGGGTATGTTCCCAAATTATTGCCTGGTTACGGCCTTGCTCGTAAGTCACATTAAGTTGTTGGAGAGCAGTCTTTTGTACTAACATGCAATTAAGTAAGAAAATTAACTTTCCAACTAGCTGGGAGAAATGGCATCGCGCATAGGTCTAGCTTAGAAAATGGCATGGCGGGATGGGACTGGCTAAGAATATTCAGGATAAGACATCCAGATATATCATTGAGACGTCCTGAAGCCACATCAGCAGCTCATTCACAAGCCTTCAACAAGCCACAAATAAACAATTATTTTAAAACTCTTGAAAATGTCACTAGTGAACACAATATTCAGCCCACAAGAATTTGGAATGTTGATGAGTTAGGACTGTCAACAGCGCAGAAACCTCAAAAAATATTTGCTACAAAAAGGTAGAAAATAAGTTGGTACAGTCACGAGTGCTGAAAGAGGACAGCATATCACGTGTGCAGTTTGTATGAGTTCTGCTGGCAATTATATTCCCCCAGCTTTGTTATTTGCCAGAAAGAATAGGAAAGAAGAACTGCTTGATGGTGCACCGACAGGCATTTTAGGATTAGCCAAGGAATCAGGTTGGCTGACCGGAGAAGTGTTTTTTAAGTGGATGCAACACTTCAAAGAGTTTACAAATCCTAGAAAATAAAACAAAACTCTGCTTTTAGTTGATGGACATTTGAACCATAAAAACATCTATGTTTTAAACCTATACAAAGGAACATGGAATAGCTATGCTTTGCCTCCCTCCACATTGCACCCACTGTCTTCAACCACTTGACGTATCTTTCTACGGTCCTCTGAAAATAGATATTATGATCAGGCAGTTACAAAGTGGTTGAAGTGGCATACAGAAAGGGTGGTTTCACAATATCAGGTAGTTAGTTTGTTTGCTGAAGCCTATGGAAAAGATACAACATACCATAATGCTCTATAAGGATTTTCAAAAACAGGAATTTGGCCGGTTAACCCTGACATATATTCAGATTTTCTGTTTAGGCCCGTTGCAACTACAGATTTGCCAGAAAGCACCAATGGAGTTATAAATGTCAATCAAAGATTTCTGAAAAACCACTGGATCATGCTTCACAAACTTCTGAAGATTAAATCTTGACTATTCCTTCAGCTTCAGTATAAACACGTGAGGAAATAAGGTCGATGCCTACAGGCCTAAAGCCTAGTGATATTATGCCAGTACCCCCTGGAACTCGATCCAAATCTAAGAGAAGACGTCATGAAGGGACTAAAGTGTTAACAAGCACCCTTAATATCGAAGAAAGCAAGACTAAGATTACAGAAAGAAAGCGGAAAAAATGTGCCGCTCTGAAAAACGCGCCAAGAAGAAAATTTCTTTCATACAAGCAAATCGAGAGAATGTTGACAGTGAGTTGGCCAATGACAACGATGAAAATAGTCCATGCTTGCTTTGTAACGATTTGTAGCTGCTAGAAACCAGGAGAAATTTGGTTAAAATGTTCAGAGTGTAATATGTGGGTGCATAATGAATGTGCAGGTCTTCCTAAAACTTAAAAGCGATGTATATGCGATGTATGTAAGCCTTGAACTACTATGTCATTTTATCCACACATACTAAGTTAAAATGACATAGGACACTTTTTTCCAAATGGGTTTAATTTGTTGAATTGTTTTGAATTATGATATTTTGATTAATAGAAGTGTTGTTTAATATGTTATGTTTTTCCATGTAGTCAAAATGAATCAAAATTAAATATATTTTTAATTAGAATATTTTTAAAAAGTGGTATGTCATTATAGGCCAGGTTCCCCTATTGTAGTCATTCTCACTGTTCTCAACCACACTTGATTAATACCCAAAATTAACTCTATGTATAAGCCTTTTGAAAAGACAAAATAATAGTCCCTAACCACGGATACAGAACAACTTCCATTATTATTTTATAAGATTAGTTGGGCCATAATGTTGATTTCAGAGTGTCATTGGTTAGAAATGGGCAATTCCAAGCATGATCGGTAATACAATATCTCCTTACTTTTATTTAATATATCAAACTACGAAGATAACGGTTCATATTAGAGGTACTAAGCCACCAATGCCCCACAGTGTGCTCGTTCCACTACTTTAGGTTTTTAAATGAGGCCACCTTAAAGTAAGTCGATTGACGCGCAAAGCGTTAAAAATGTGATATTTAGGTTAAGGGCGTTTATCGTGAACTCAAGGATTACGTTAGGTTGCACACCCATGCAGAGTCGTAGTAGAGGTGCCTGATTACCAATGCCCCACAGTGTGGCTGTGCCGCAACTTAAGGTTTTCATATGAGGCTACCTTAAGATTGGTCGATTGAAATACCAAGTGGTTTAAAATGTATGTTTCAAGGGTATTTATCTTGAAGATAAGATTTAAATCAGTTCGCTCACACATTTAGGGTCATTTTAGATGTGTCTAATTACCGATGCTCCGCAGGGTGGTTGTGCTTCAACCTTAGGTTTTCAAATGAGGCCACCTTAAATATGGTCAATTTAAACCGTTTGAAAATATGATGTTTTAGGGTGTATAGTTAATGAGAGACGCGCTAATTTTTTTTGCTTCACAATATGATGATAAAATATTTAAAACCATAAATAAATCATTATTTAAAAGTTTTATTATCTTTTTAGAATTTGGCACACTCTGTTATCGAGATTAGAACTAAATAATAATATAGTAATATTTAATTTTAATATACGGCCAAAAACTGTTAGCTCATTGGCGATGTGGAGCTTTCCCCGCTAGGGGAAAACAACAACGCTCCTACATTCTATTTCGGTTTCGGAGGCCTGTACAAACAATTTATAAATTTGTTCGACTGACATTTTACACCACCGTTGATCATAGTAATTGAAAAAATGGCCCTTTGGTCCTAGTTTGAAAATTTCACTTCTATTTCACATTTTGATCTAGATGAGCCTTGTCTAGTTTATAATTGTACAGTTTTTGTTAGATGGCTAAAATGTTTTAGTTACATTTTTTTTATTAGCTTTGTCGAACTTACGTTTCGTTTACAAATGGATGCTGTGAATGAAAGTACCATGTAGAGATGGAATATTAATTTTGTATTTTATCCATGATTACTAGCTGACCCATACATTTTTCGGAAAATTGGTGAATTATATTCATATGGTCATTTATGGTAAATCTATTATTAGTTTAATGGCATATCAACCCCCAGCCGCACGTCAAGGTAAGAAATGGGTATAACAATCTTTTTTTTAGTGTTGTCACAACTATACATCCCCTACCCCACTTAAGTAATGTGTGTGCATAATTTGTGAAGGAATCATTGATATTTCCTTAGGAGAATCTGGCTTGTAGTTAATCAAAAGCTCGTTTAATAAATACAACCTACTGTATGTAGGTGCCAGTGGGTGTCTCAAGCTCCATCTACAGACTCCTTTATCTGTGTGGAATGTGCGAAGTTTACAATACAGAGAAAGGTTAGAAAAACCAAGATGTCTTACAAGCCACAGTAAACAAGTTTTACACCAACCCATTAAAAATATCTAGAGAGCTGCACAATATATGCAGTCAATTTAAATTTAATCGGGAATTGAAGAAAAATAAGTAGTACTGGCTCCACTCCTTTACCCAGCATTGCCTTTACTTCTTTTTATTCCTACTAATAGAATAACTTTGGTTTACGATAAATAATGCAGCACAATATTTCACATGTCTGACGCGAGGCATTATCCCAAAATGACTGAAACAAACCTCGTGCAAGCATATAATAATATAATATATTTAGCACCGCGTCTTACTACCCGTTCGGGTTATACGCTTTTAAGTACTAATTACTCTAATGGATTGGGAAGGTTGAATTAGAGGAAGTGAACCTGCATTTGCGTGGAAGGAGAGTGGAAAACCATTTAGGGAACCCCCCCTCCCCCAGTTCACGCGACCTAGATTCGAACCTCGATCTCCCCGTCCTCAGCAGTCGAGCTTCAACACGACAAACGCGTTAGCCAACTACGCCGAGGCGGGTTTTTCAAGCAATTCTCCTCTTAAGTGTAAACAGCTATGCGAGAACTCTCGCAAGCCACTTGCCAACATCACTCGCAATTTATTGCTGCTAGTATAAACATTATTATTATTAGCACCACGTCTTACTACCCGTTCTGGTTATACACACTTAAGCTAATGTGTAATGGTAGGGTGATTGTGAAATGAAATGAAATGAAATGAAATGAAATGAAATGAAATGGAGGACCTACAGTTTAATGTGGGATCCGAACCACAATGGAGGCCTGGCATTCTAGTGTAAACAGACCTGGACAGCACTCATGAGAGAACTGTCGCAATTCACTTGCCACTGTAACTGTAGCATAAGTAATCGATGCCATTATATCTGATTAATGTCTACAGAGTCCTGATCCCGGTCTTATTCTGTAGCAATTAGTCAACTAAACTTTCGAAGGACTAGTTCATATGAACTACCAATCACAGTAAGTAGATATGTGCAGGTGCGTCAAAATATAAGCACCAATAGCTGTGAAAGGATCTGTCACTAATTATAGCTCTGATTCAAATAGTGTTATAAATATAATTATTGTGCCTACTTAACCTAAATTTAAAATATATTCTGGAAATTTTCTCAAAAATGTTGTTTTAGTTTGGTGGTTTGCTTGGTGGTTGCTCCTTGCTGTAGATGATTTCCTTTTGAAGAGTTTTACTAGGCAGTCTCTTGACTATCTTATTGGTTGGCATGGTCACATCTTCGAGTAGACGCGGATACGATCCATACAGACCTACAAATACGAATTCTATAGAAGGGGCTTTATTGTTAATGTTTATTTGAAGTATTTTAACAATTTGAATAACTAAAATGTAAACATTCACATTTTATTCAGAGATCGCAAATCGTAAAATATTGGAGGAGCTGCAGTTAAAGAAGCTGCAATTGAAACAAGGAGTGGCAGCAACACTTAATTCACCACCAGTAACCTTGCTACCAGTGGTGAGCAGCTTCACTCATTATGATATGATCTGTATATCTTCTATCTTTCACTACAATTATAGAATTCAATATAAAATATTATTTGTGATAAAGGTATTAAGAATTTTTTTTGGTGAAATATAAACACTTTTATTGAATATATTTGTAAAGATTAGTTAAAGTGGATATTGTCGATTCTACATATATGATTAGATATAACATATAATTAAAAACACATTAAAATGTGAGTCAGGTCACGCTACACTGAACAAGTAAACTTATAACACAATAAAAATAAATAACATAACTAAACCATATATACAGATTATCAATGACTAGGATGACATTACTTGTAGTCATATATTGAAGGATTAATTAGAAAACTGGTTGAATTGTAAAATTGACAACGTTGAATAAATCAAATTATTGAATTCTATTTTCTTATCTAAATCCCATGCTCCCTTTTGCAGGCATCGTAGAGAACGCCTTTATTTTGTATTGTTTGTTACATGATTCGACACACTACAACGCCATCATCAGACATTAGATAGTGCCTGAGTGAGTTACTCTAGTTGATACCAGAATCCAACTGAATCCTCACTCAGGCAGTATCTAATGTCTGATGATGGCGCTGTAGAGTGTCGAGTGTAATCTTTACAGATATATTCAATAAAAGTGTTTATATTTCACAAATTTTTTTCTTAATATCTTTATCACAAATAATATTTTATATTGAATTCTATAATCGTAGTTTAACTGCTTCCTTATTACAACTTTCACCATGTTTTTCAAAAATTCTATCTTTCATTTGATTTTCCTTAAATTGGTTGGTTGATAGGAAAGAGAGTGTTAACTAAGTAAAGATTATACCACTAAATATTAATAATTAGGAGTATTCCATGTTAATAAAAGCCTTTATGTCCATCATAACTACTCAAAACCTAGGCCCAAATTTTCAAACAAATGGATGTATCTGATAGCTAGAAAAAGAGGGTCCATTAAGCACATATAACCTAGTTTCTTTTCTAAAAAAAATATTTTTCTGAAAATAACGCTACCATACAATGTTATTAACTACATTTTACTATAAAAATGGAAATAATGTTAATGTTATATTAACAAAGTCCAAATTTAGAAAGTACTAGCTTGATTCACTTTTTTCACAGAGTATAAATAGTTTGGTTGTAGGCATATTCCTTAAGTTTACCATTTCCTGAAATTTTTATGTCAACAGAATTTCAGGAAATGGTAAACTTAAGGAATAGGTGAACATAAATGTCCACCTAATGAATGTATATAAATACCGACTTTTATTAATATCTCATTTTCTCAGACATAAAATGTTAGGTTAGATTGGTTTAGTTTGTAATTCATAACTAGAATTTGTTTAAAATAATTTAAATATTACAGACTAACCCAACCTAACCTTCTATATCTGAGAAAATTAAATATTAACAAATGTTGGTTATGGGTGTATGTACATTTATTTAGAGACTAGTTAATTTTAGGCTAAGTTGTCACGGTGTACATTGTGGAAAGAAGTGGTACCTAACGATAACTTAAAGGTCTCTTAGTCGGCTCAAAAATTAATTAACATAATCAGCCTATATTACTTAAATAATTAAAAAAAATATTTTTACGTCTTTCCCTTTTAAGGTCTATTTATACTATCCAGTCAGACACAGTGCGGGAACATAGTGTAAACGTTCCGACAAAGACATGAAATATTTATACTATCAGACACTAGATGGATTGTGACGACACTTGTGGTCCTTGGTTTATTAGTATTGTTCACGCTGTTGTTAAAATGTTCTTTCATTTATCATTAGAAGAATTATGTGTGATTGCCTTACTATTAGATGAAGATGAAGAGTAAAATCATCATCATCGTCGTTTCTGTGCACATAAGATGTTATTATTATTATTATTATTATTAGCACCACGTCTTACTACCCGTTCGGGCTATACGCACTTACGCTAATGTGCAATGGTAGGGTGATTGTGAGATGAAATGGAGGACCTACAGTTGAACATGAGATCCGAACCACGGTGGAGGCCTGGCATTCCCCACATTCACAAGATGTCTTGTCAGAGGTTTGGGTTTGGTAATCAGATAAATCTGTGCCGGGACCGAGGATTGAACCCCGGCCGCCAGCATAGAAGTCTGACACCTTACCCCTAGACCACTAGGTCACCTCATAAGATGTTAAAGACAAGAAAGATCCATGGAGAATACTGGAAAATCTTCAGTGAATTAATTGACGATGAACAGAAGTTTTATCAATATTTTCGAATGCCTCAGTACGATTTCCACGTTTTGTCGGGGAAACATAGAAAAGTCACTTAAAAACAGGACGCAGCACTCAATCAGGCTATAGGACCAAAAATAAAAACTAGCAGTATGTTTGAGGTATGTAACACATTTTTACTATGGAAATAAAAATTCTGATTTATTTATTTTTGTAATTTCAAGTTACATCAGTTTTTATGTAAATGAGAGGGAAATTCTCCATAAAACTGGGTTGCATTATAACTGGTCTCTTCATTTGTCTGAATGGTTTGTAGTAAAGATGGTGATGTTGGTTGCATCAGATAATGGTTAAAGGAGTATGATGAAAGTGTAGATACTGGGGGGAGGGGGGGGAGAAGCTGAAGGTAGCGGTTGTGATCCTTGCTGTGATATTTCTTCAATGTCGGTGACCTGGCGGTCTAGGGGTAAGGTGTCAGACTTCTATGCTGGCGGCCGGGGTTCAATCCTCAGTCCCGGCATCGATTTATCTGATACCAAACCCTTCCTTCACCTCTGACAAGACATCTTGTGAATGCGGGGAATGCCAGGCCTCCACCGTTGTTCGGATTCCACGTTAAACTGTAGGTCCTCCATTTCATCTCACAATCACCCTACCATTACAACTACCATTACACATTAGCGTAAGTGCGTATAACCCGAACGGGTAGTAAAACGCGGTGCTAATAATAATAATAATAATAATAATAATTTTTCAATGTCCATTTGTGAAACTGTAGAAAATACTCTTGCCTTTGCTATAGCTTGATTATAAGGGGATAGTTTTTTCTTACAGTTGCCGTTATACCGTTAAAGAACAAATCAATATCATTTGTTTTGTCCATTACTTGGTCTGGGTTTTCTTTTCTGCTACTTAGAATATCCGTTATCAATGAAGTAGAATCAGTATCCGGCTGATTATTTTTTTCTTTTAAAGTAAACTGATTGGTTTGACGATGATGATCACTGTTCTTCCTGTTTTTGTTTAGTAATTTTCTGGTTCTGGTAGTAAAGAAATAGATGCTTCTTCAACCTCACTATAGGATTCATTGCTTAATAACTGAAGTAATTGTTTCTCGTTCTTTGATATATAGAAGCAAAAAAGACATTTCATCTTCAAATTACCATTTTTTAATTTTACTCGCAGCTTGACCACTTTTTGTGTCTTTTCTTTAATGCTCTTTGAAAATAATCTATGAGATTGTTCCATTGTTTCTTGCATTCAGATCCTAAATAATAATAAAATAAAAACAAATTAACACTAATGTATAGATAATTGTTTAGCGTGTAACTGAAAGGCTATGCAAGATATTGAAATTAAAAAAAAAATCATCTATAAACCAGAGATACAAAAAACTTTATCTGAGTTCTTTTTCTGATTAAGTCAATAGAGCGTTAAAAAGGTTTTTTTCTTCAGATTCTTGACTACTGGTGACTCCTACAGAACAATAACATTTAGCTACCGACTGGGACATACGACGATTTCAAAAATTGTGATAGAGGTTTGTAATGCCATAGTTACACATCTACTCTCAGAGTTCATGGCAATACTGACTGAAGAAGAATGGTTTGAAATAGCTAATGCATTCTGGAATACTTGGGAACTTTCCTAATTGCATTGGAGCACTAGATGGAAAACATGTCACGATTACAGCTACATTTAATAGCGGTTCTTTATATTTTAACTATAAAAAAACTTTCTATATTGATTTGTTAGCCCTTGTACATGCTTGTTTTATATAGATTTATAGCTGTCAATGTTGGATCCTACGGAAAAAAATAGTGACGGGGGAATTTTCGCACATTCTAAGCTGGGGAAATGGTTTGCACTTTATAAACTAAATGTACCTGTCCAGATAAAAAATTACCAAACACAGACAGCATTGTGCCTCACGTAATTGTGGCAGATGAAATCCTACCTGTTAAGACCCTAACCTAACACAACTTGATGACGTCAATAAACAGCACTACAACTACCAGCACTCTCGTGCAATAAGAGTATCAGGAAATGGTTTCGGACTTCTTTCACAAAAGTTCAGGCTTTATAACAGAAGAATTCAACTAAAGCCAGAACCAAAGTGATGTTAATCAAATGCATCTTGCACAATTACATAATAAAAACAGGACATTTTGAGATGCCTTGTAATAATGAACCTTTGGGGAATATTTTGCAAAACCTTCCATTACAAAGGGGCAGCAGTAATTTGACAGCTTTTCATGTAAGAAATACATTTTCAAACTTCTTCAGTAGTGCACCCGGGAATGTATTGAGTGGTGACGAAACTGAATGATGATTTTACATTGACTACCAAAATTATGTCAAATTATATAGTTTAATTTTAGTTTATCATTACAATTGTGAAAAAATTAAATAATTATATTAATGTACCTGTTGTCTTAAGAATTTTCCCTATCTCTTTCCAGGTCATTTCCTTTTTCTTGTTGTCACTGTAGCATTTGTCTTCTTGGTTATACAAAAAATTGATTTGTTTTACACTTTCAACTATTTTCTCGTGATCCATCACGAAGAAAACAGAACATAACCACTGCCAGCGGAATACTGTCTGAAGATAATTTATACTCTACGTGCATACAAGATCATACATGCACGGATGTGTATCAATTTATACTATACGTGCATACAAGATCATACATGCACGGATGTGTATCAATTTATACTATACGTGCATACAAGATCATACATGCACGGATGTGTATCGTATCAGACAAAACATTCTTGCCGACAATGTCGGCCGGTACTTGAATGATCCGCAACTTGTTTGAACGGACTGGATACTCTAAATATAAATACTCTTATTAGAAATGCATGTAAACATGTTTGTATTGTTGGAAACACTACGTTACCGCACCGTGTCTGGCCGGATAATAGAAATAAGACCTTTATATGTAATATGACAAGTATTTTCTCTTTTCCAAGTAAATATGATGCCTGTATATAAAGGTATTAATGTATGCACTATATTACACAATTCATCATAGATAACATTCCAAAATGGAGAATAAGTACTTTTAATGACGTTGAAAATATTGTTTCTGATTAGGTAAAAAGAAATTATCAGAAGTAATGAAATAGTATGAGGAAACTTAAGTTTACATTATTTTAAATGTAAAATATAACATGTAACTAAAAAACTTAACATTGTTAACAAAACAGTGATCTTCTACAAGTGTTAGTAACCCAAAACCTAAACATATATTTTTGAACTTTCATCCAAGTATAAACCTATCATGAACAGACTAATTCATAAAGTTGTCTGGTAGTGTTATTTTAGTAGTATTTTTTCCTTCCAAAAACAAATTATTCATATACCAGATCTACTTTCCCATACACATCAAGTATTGTGATCTGTGATTGTCACTTTTGTAAGTAATTATCATAAGGATACTTATAAAATAACACTTTTACTGTAATATAGTAAAATATTATTAATATCATATTTTTTAATAGCACTAACAGGCAAGAGTTCAAAGTATTGTGCATAAAGAAGTACTTTATCTTCAAATGAAATTTCAGCTTTTAAAACATGTTCAGATTATATCTCTCTTTTGACATTGTGTATTAGTCAGCCTACTTTAGTGTTTTGTACCACAATTCAAAGTTTAAAAAAATAAAGGATTACTATTCAAACATAATTTAAGATTTGGTTACTATTCCTTGTGGTTGATTTTATATCATAAAAATAACAAAGTTAATTTATGGATGTCCCGTACGAAGAACGGATACACCAGCTAATATTAAATATCTCCACTAATTTAGACAATTTATTTATTTTCCAGACTGGTACGATGACACCAGAGGTGCACATGATGTCCTCATCTCAGCGAGCGGCTCTACAACATGCACACAGCCTATCATTTGGTTTCTTCATCACCCAAGACTCTTCGTTTGGCAATCTCATCATGCCAGTCTTGCCACGGTTTGATACTAAATAACTTTTTGTTTTCAAACTGGTCATCAGGTTGTTTAAATTATTTTTGGTGAAACAATGGCTAGACTGAAACTGAAAGCTCTGGAACAGTATCTCCAAGATGTGGATATATTCGAGAGCCCGAAATTGCTGTTGGAGCAATACGCCACAATGCCGCACATTGCTTCAAGGATGCTACACACCATTCAAGCCAGCTTCAATGACATTGAAGGGAAGCTTGTGGCAGATTTAGGATGTGGGTGTGGGACTCTGTCAGCCGGCGCGGTCATGTTGGGAGCAGCGGCTTGCGTGGGTTTCGATATCGATCTCGATGCTTTGGAAATATTCAGGAAGAACATTGTTGAACTAGAACTTAGTAATGTGGACCTTGTATTGTGTAATGTAACACAATATTTAAAGGACACAAGATGGTCCAAACGGTTTGACACGGTCGTCATGAATCCGCCATTCGGCACGAAGCACAACCATGGCATAGACATGGAGTTTCTGAGGATAGCATTGAGCATGGCCAGCACTAGTGTGTATTCTTTGCACAAAACATCCACCAGAGCTCATGTTCTGACCAAGGCGGCTGACTGGGGAGTCAAATCACGAGTGCTTGCCGAACTGAGGTTTGATCTCCCGGCTTCGTACAAATTCCACAGGAAGCAGTCTGTTGATGTTCATGTAGACTTTATTCGGTTTTGGTTTGCTGATGAGCCCAAGAAACATTGACATTGACATTTTCACACGTTTGATGTTGCCTTTATGTTTCTTCTTGCACTTTAATCACAATAAGATTTTATCATAACTTTTAAGGGTTGTTGCAAATAAGAACAATAATTTTTTCTATCTTGTTTGGATGTATCTAGGCTACCTTATAGTCATTTTTATTTTAAATTATATTTTTAGTACAGTATTTGTGTAATGGAATGTTCTGGAGAATTGTGATTAATTATACCTAAGTTTTTAGTTTAAGAGTACATTTAATCCCATGTAGGCCTAAATAAATTTTACAACTTTACACACTGTTATTTTTAAGTTAAACAACCTTAGTAAAAGGTGGGACTACATAAAGCATGCGTTAACAAATTACTGAGTAGAACAAGCTTTTGCACCACATTTATGTTGCGTATAAAGTCTACTGAGCACTAATTTGAATACATGAGGAGGGGTCAGTCATACACAGTTTACTTTTGTAATAATGGTTTAGAGGAATATTTCTGCTATATAGAACGTACAATTATCGCGAACGGTAAGTTCCGGGAGTAAATAGAACAAAGGGTATGGAAGAGTGGATAATTCTACCATGTAGATGTGATAGAATATAGGAAAAGAGGCCAAAACTTTGTTGTACATGGCATATTATCACCCGATATTGACATATGGCTCTGAAATCTGGACATGGACGAAGATAGATTTAAGTAGATTGCAGGCAGCAGAGATGAGGTTCCTGAAAGGCATTGAGAATATAACAAGAAAAGATGGGATAAGGAATGAAATAATTATGGATGGTTTAAAAGTTATATCATTGGAAGAGACATTGAATGGAAAAAGGTCTGTGGTTAGGTCATGTGATGATAAGGAGGATAGAATGCTTAAGAAAGCCTTACAGAAAAAAAAGGTAGAAGACCTATTGGAAGAACACGGACAAGATGATATGAACAAGCACAGGAATACATGGAAGCTAAAGGAGTGGATTGGAGACGTGTGACTTAGAAAGGTGTTTGGAGAATGGAAGATGCGCCAGATGACCTGCAGAGGCAGAAATGTCGAATGATGATGGGTAATGGTTTAGATAGTCAACTTACTAAGCCGGTCTTGTTTAGTTATTTACTAGGTGACCTGGCGGTCTAGGGGTAAGGTGTCAGACTTCTATGCTGGCGGCCAGGGTTCAATCCTCGGTCCCGGCAAAGATTTATCTGATTACCAAACCCTTCCTTCACCTCTGACAAGACATCTTGTGAATGTGAGGAATGCCAGGCCTCCACCGTGGTTCGGATTCCACGTTAAACTGTAGGTCCTCCATTTCATCTCGCAATCACCCTACCATTACACATTAGCGTAAGTGCGTATTACCCAAACGGCTAGTAAGACACGGTGCTAATAATAATAATATTCGTTAAAGTAAAGTAGCTTTAATGTCCTCTGCTAAGTCCCCGATTTGTAACAATCGTATTGGAAAGCTCAGAGAAGAGATTAGTTGGCACCATCGAATCCCTCTGGTTTCGCTGTGTGCTTCACCAACATTCTCGATGTTTCGCACGATTCCAAGAAGGTGTGAGCGGGCAAAGCTGACCGAGGTGACATGTACTTCGGTTTCATAATACTTGCTATCTACACTGTTTCACAGTATGCTGCAGGAGCGAAATATTTTTTACCCAATACTCACCTATACAAAGTTCATAGCCGCACAAATTCACAGTTTGGAGAGCTTGTCACATTTATTTTTACTTCCAACCTCTTTGTGGAGCACACTTCTGGAACCGCTGCTCTAGATAATACACCAATAGTTAATTAGTAAACTATGGCTTGTATTAAAATTTTATTTGAATGATAATGTTTTACAGTACTTTATCATGGTAGATAGGAAAGCAGAAATGTACAAAATATGATTATGTATTAAATAGTTTTTTTTTGGATAAAATTAATAACAGTAACATATCTATGACACACTCGGCGTGTCAGGCGAGCCAACCACGTCAATTATCTCGGAGATGCCCTTTTGCTTTGCAGAGTCAGATTCATTTGCAGTCTTCTGATCTGTCTCCTTCCCCCCGGAGATAGAACTTGGAACTAGTAGAGTCTGAAACAGTATTAATGTAAATGAGACAGAAATTGTGCAACTTTGGTAGGTAATATATAGCTCAAACCAGGCGCTACATCATGGTGTGGTTTTTTGCCCTCTTAATTAGAAATCGATGGATTTGAGCAGGGTCATGGAATCTGCACGCCGAAACTTTGATTCTGACTACCCTGCCCAACTCAGACTCCCTAAATGACTAAAGCATATTAATTAGTAATAATAAATTTACTGCAGTAAAATGCTCAAAAACAGATTACATCATGGGAAGATTATATGGCATTGTGAATTTATATTTGAATAAATTTGTTAATCCAAATTATAAATATTGGTTGTAAAGTCTAAAATTAAAAGGATATATTTATTATATGTGGTTAATAATATAAAGTTTTTATCTGAAGTTGTAGTTAGTACATTTTTACCAACTCCACAGATCCCGAGGAATTGAGACCAATGAAACCATTTTACCAAAATAAAAAAAATTAAGTCATCGATTCCAAGTTCACTATTGTCAAGTGAAGAATGCATAACACCACATGTTGGTGCAATTAGCGGGCACTCTGGGAAATAGGGGTCCAAGTTAAATTAGTTGGCGCTCTAGGAAAAAGGGGTCTTTTTGAAAATGTTACAAATGAGATAAGTACAGAATTGAAATCTTCATTACATTCTGCCAGGGTAAAAGGGGTTTTGTAATTTACAATTTAGAAAGTTTTTTTTAATATGTCTCATGGCTAAATATGAGAGATGTTCCGGACAAATAGAAATAAACATCTTATCTCCCTTTGAACTAAAGGCTTATTTTTGTATTAGTAGTTCTGTTAACTTAACCCAACAGGAATCTTTGAAGTTAAATGTGCAAGATGAAATAACAAATTGTGGCCTTTTGATGATTTGTTCTTTTGTAAATTTAATTGGTGTTAAAATAACTTAATTTACTTTTATGTTTGTGTAAAATGTGACAAGTTATGCAAACTGGGTTATGTTATTTGCTGTGTAACAATATATTTTAAGATTAAATTGAGTAAAAAAAGGTTTGATTTATTAATAAAGAATAAATTAAGGGATTTGGTAGATCTGATTCTCTTGTCAACTAGAAAAACAGGCCATTTACTTATTTACAAAATTGAATAGAATTTTATTTTTGCTTTCCTGAAAAATAGTCATTTTTGACTTAACCCCTTTTCCCAAGCAGCCGCGAATTGTCCTGGTTAATCTGCTTTAAGATAGGCTCTTAAACAATACAAGTATAAAAATTCAATTTTTGTATGCACTTTTTAAACACGTGGCTAAACCAACGCACTACTTACCAAACAATACATTTATAATTAAATCACTTTAAGAAAGAACCTTACACAACAATTCAAAAGGTTACCAAATTCCCAATTATATTCATACTCCAAGTAAACTTTTGTCAATATTGACTAAACAATTGTTTCATATAATTCCTAAAATAATCTTCCTATTGAGACTTGACTATAATAATGTCAACGTTTGTGTGATGAAACAAACCTAAAACATACATTACATATGTTAAGCTACAGACTGTTTAACCGGGAAGTTATCAGTAGAGTCAAAATTTGTATGCAGTAATAAACTACAAAATATGGCAATAAATATGTAGCAAAATCAGTGAAAATATTTAACAGTGAATAAATCTTCTATTTCCATTTTAATGATACATACATGATATATTATGGCTGCAAATTTCTAACACATGTGTAATTTTAACGAGTTTTATTGCATATTAGTTTGTTTTACACCACTTAAAGTTTCCATTAGTTAAAGACTATAAAAAATGCCATTATTTAATTGATTTTAAGAATCATACACACCCTACAAACTTTCAACGAAACCTCTACTGTTGCTGGCTTTTTGTAAACAAGTGAATGTCAGACCACTTAATATTTTTTAAAGTAAGTTTCTTCGAATTTTTTTTGTTTTGTTTAAGGTTAAATGTGTGAGAATTACATTTAGCCTTTATTATCTCTACACTTATACATATATACATAGTTGGTCTTGTTTAATTTTCAAAAGACCCGTTCTACATGCCATATTATTGTGATAGACTTGCCAACCAAAGAACAAAAGGAAAATGAACTAATCAGATCCAAGATTTTTTTTTTTACAACTCATCAACTTTGGTTAACAAACTGTCATGTCGCGCAAGAGATGCGCTGCTGGGGCCATTATCTGTCAATGTCTCATTCTCTCCCCTTCAAAGTGCGAGAAATTACATATACAAAGTTATGTTAAGGCAAATGGCGCGCCAGCCCACCCTACTCAGACTTTGATCACTGACATCTCTTCACTGGCTATGTTCCGTTGTGAAAGTACATGTTTCCTGAAAATTAGTGACACATCATTTCGAAGTATTTCCCCCAAAATAGACATAAAAATAATACCACGATTAAAGCATACAATATGTAATTTTATATAATAGTTTGAAAAAAAAATAAAAATAGAGGATTTAGTAAACTATGTGAAATTAAAACTGAAAATATAGTCCCAAACAACCCAATTCTGCGTCATTTCGCTTTTCACATTTCTAACTGGCAGTATTAACAATTTTTTTTATCAATATTACCTTTACTGTTATCGATTACAGTATGAGCCTTCTTTTAAGCTGCATCAAAGTAAGTTAGCCACCTTTCAGGGTTGACTTGAGTATACATCCTAGGATCAAACTAAGATCAACAATATTTTCAATTTCAAGCTGTTTGACGTGCTTTATTTATGCTGTGATTGACCTTTCCTCCCCCCCAATCATAAACTTAAGAAATTAAATTTTGACATAAAAAGTATAAATTCTAAATAGATTTTTCCCCCTGTCAAATATTGGACTAATAGCTACATTAATGTCATGATTTAAATGACTAATATTGTTTAGAATGGAAATGTAGGGAACACAAGAAAAATTTATCATTTTAAAATTGGCTAACTTATAATATTTAAACTAATCTTATTTTTTTACTCATGTTGGTTGTTTTTTTGGCAAATGTAACAATGTTGATTGTTTTCACCAAAATATTGTGATTAAGCATGCCAGATGTTTGTCATTTTGTTATAAAGTGAAATGTTATTGTTATTTAGGATTGGACACAACTTTGTTAATATAAAGAGTGAATCATTAACTTTATACACACAGAAAAGCTGTTTTTATATTTGAGGTAGAGGCAGTAACGATGCGCCAGGGTATTTAGGATAATCTCAGCTATCCCGGAAGGTTTTTAAAAAAGGAGAGAAAACATCCCTTTACATAAAACAGATGTAATATGGAAATTTTAATGGTCTTTTTTAAAGCGTAGTGCAATTTTAGCAAGCGCGCGAAACGAATGTGTCAGTTATTTTTGGCAAGATAATCTGATACCTTCCCGCCTAACATACCTGGAGAATCAAGCCTGCAGGGAGCTATAAAAGGTATTGCGCACACAACTATTTATCTCAACCACTGAAGACGACTATTAAACCGGCTAACCCTGACTCGTGAGTGTAAGATTCTGACTACATGGAACGTGTTTCAAAGGTTTAATTCAGTGTAAATTAGTTTAGTTTTGTGATTGTAGCTTGAATTTTATTATTTTACTGAGTTGTTTTAAATTTCATATTATATTATATATGAATAATGTTTTAGAATTTAGTGTATGTAACATAGAAAAAAAAGGGAGACGCTGCAGACATCAACAATGCTTCTTTGGGTTCAGTTGACTTTTTGTTAAATAATTCTATTGAGGTTTTATCTTTAGAACAAAAAGTGCATTAAAAAGAAAAATAGCAAGAGCAAAATTAGATATTTCAAAGAAGGTAAAGAAATTTTTTTTTTTACTATTATTATCATTATTATTAGTAGTGTATTATATTATATTTGGAAGAAGGTATAGGAAAGGTGGATAGAAACATAGAAAAGGGAGACAAACACAATATGGCCTTTACAATGAAAAGAAGAACACAGTTCACACTTTACACTGCTGCCAATGGACAAGGAGGTAAATGGATCGTCACCGTCCAATCCCCCGACCTAGGTTTCATTCTATCAGAACTCATCAGGGAGGGGTGTGAAACGCGCAACACAACTAGTAGTGGTAATAGTCTGCCAGTGCTGTATTATAGAACTTATAAGCAGGGAAGGGCATGGGAATAAGGAGGAATATATGAGATAGTAGAGGAAGGAGAATGTTTGAGATTAAGTAGGGAGACCAAGATAGAAATGGGAAGAGCAAATAATATCAAATATGAGATTGAGAGGGAGAAAAATGGTGAAAGGAAAGACGAAGATGGAGGCATTTTACTAAAGCGACTCTGTCACAAGCTGATAACAGTTAATGTTAATGATGAGTATGGATAGAGGAGTAATTAAAACATAAGCACAGATATCCATTTACAAATAATGCCACATTTTTGGCTAAAAAAAATACCAACAGCAAAACGGTTGATTTTTTTTTTTACAAAATCTTAATATTGTTATTATTATTGCTTCGTGCTACCTTTTCAGGTTATACACATATGATAATTACTCTAAGGTGGTATGGATGAGGAAGGAAGCAATCCACATTCGTGTGGAATGAGAGTGGGAAACCATTTAGGAAAAAAACATTTTGAGTATACCCGACCAGGATTCAAACCCCTCGAGCTCGTAGTCATCAAAAGGCCAGTCTTCAACGCGAGAGTGACACCTGACCATTCGGTCACTGAAGTAGGCAATGTATTTTATTTATAGTGTAAAATATTAAACATTGACAAATGTAGCACATGCAGTACCTGTTATTAATCCTGTATTAGAAGCATCAAAATTGAAATGAGTTAAATGTACCACTACTAACAACACAGCATCAAAGTGACCAATACACTGATATATTGTACCTAAAGAAATTGCAGCTACTTAAAAAAATATATAAATCACAACTTGTACATTAAAATAACCCAACACACCAAAAGGCAATGCAAAAGTGTCCTCAGATTGGTTGATGAGTTGCCATTGCAAGCCACAAACAAATAAAAAGTAGTAGCACATCAAGAAGTCTTACCTTGGAAGATGCTGATAGAGTTTCAGGCACACGAGATCTACGGCCCAGCCGCAGTCTCCCGCATGGACTGTGGCAATACAAGTAACCATTGTTCTCCGTTTCTCTAACTTTTAGAATGTTCCCACTCCTCGCTTCCTCATACAAAAAAAACCCACTTAATTGTCTATTTAATGTGCATTTTCTGATATCAGTATGCAAATAATTTACAAACAAACTAAACCCAAGGTAATAACTTAACCTTCACCTCTGACAAGACATCTTGTGAATGTGAGGAATGCCAGGCCTCCACCGTGGTTCGGATTCCACGTTAAACTGTAGGTCCAACCCTACCATTACACATTAGCGTAAGTGCGTATAACCCAAACGGGTAGTAAGACGCGGTGCTAATAATAATAATAATTATTATTATTATTATTTAACACTAAACATTCTACTCCAGCGCCAGATAATATCTAGGAAATACGATTAACTTGAACAATATTTATTAACTATTGCTTGTAGTCAAACCAGGGTGCCCAAGACTCTATAAAATCAATTCTTTTTAACTACTTCATTCTAGAATTTTCATTGCAACACAGCAAGTGATGAAAATTTGAGGTCTATAAATGTTATTAATATATGAAATTTTAAACAAAACAAAGGGAGACAGAAGTTTAAAATAGTAGGCCAAATATGTCAAAGCTCTTTCATAGTAAAGATATCCAGTTTGCCCCAAAAATGTTATAAAAAACTTTTTTTTTTTGCTTGGCAGTCAAAGAAACAATGTTCTAAAATATAGTCCTAAGTAACACTAAGTACTGTACTTTGAGAAATACAAAATAATAATAATAATACTAACAATAATAATATAACTAAGCACTAGTTAACAGGACATGTTCAACGTGGAACTGACCTTTCCGGGATTCAAAGCCTCATACTGATGCCTCAACGTCTGTAGTTCAAACTCGCAAGTTGCCAGAGCCATCTTGAGCTCGTACAAGAGAACCATGTCACTGCGCAATTCATTGAAATTATGGCAGATCTCTTCTGTTGGCATTGGGTTCAACTCTGGAACATGTACATTAACATTTGGTTTAGATTAATATAACTACATATTTTGTTGTGTAAAGCTTTGAAAAGCTAAATTCAAAAGCAGAAATGAGCCGAATCCAAATATAGCATTCTCTTTTGAATCTTGAACCCACATTTTGAGTCCTTGAAGTTTCCCCTGTTTTTCTTGTCTTTAGCCATCATATTAATCAAATGGAAACCAACAATATGGACAATGAATGAGAACCAGGGACTTTTGGTTTCATGCTAATACTCTTAATACATAACCATATTGGTTCGATTCCTGTGTCACTCGATTGAATTTGATTTATCTGTCAGGACCTATCATGTGAACAATAATTACATATCAATTTGTAGAGACACCGATATTTCACGAGTTGTTTTTCTACAAACTTTTACTTAGCACATTAATATTGCCATAGAAACATAATTAAACATCATTGTGGCAGTTTTGACTGAAAATATTGACGCGAAATAAAACAAAATTAAATCTATTCGCGAAATTGACGATTTGGCCATTTAAATGCAGATTATGATCACTTTTTCAATCTAAACGCGAATAAATTATAAAACATTGCTGACATTAGCAGCCATTCTAAGACTCGAACAAAAAAATAAAAAAGTACCAAATGAACCAATATAATTTTCTTTCAAAAGAAAGTTTATTTCCCTCAACCAAAGACTTGCTTTAAAAAGTGTTAGAACTGGCTACTAAAACGGCCATATTGGGCACCCAAGGCAACTATTTAAAAAATTAGAAACCAAAAACAACGCCATGTTCAAGCTAGAGTGAGATCTCTCTACACTAATATATTTGGCTTCCTGATGACGTCACTTCCATCAGGTCGTTAGATATTAACGTTGTGTTACTCGTTAGTAAGATCATTTTGTTTTTAACCTCTCTTATATTTATTTAATATTTAATCATGCCTAAAGTTTTAGGTATTTTTGAAAGAAAGCATGAGTTTGGAAAAGAAGGATTTTATTTAGATGATAAAGTTAAAAAAATAATGATGTGCAAATTGTGCAACGAGCACTTTGACTGGTTCAGAAAAAACACGTGTTTGAAGCATATTAATAGTGCCTTGCATAAACGGAAGAAAAATAATGTTTCTGAATCATCAAAAAGAGCAACCCTTGAAAATTCTCTAATAAAGTCTAAAAACTCAAAAGAAAACCGCAAAGAATTCATTATGGATACAACGAAAACATTTATGGAAGCAAATATTCCCACTGAAAAACTAGATCATCCTTCTATGCGATGTTGGATGGATAAATATGGGAAAGGTAACCATTTTGAAGATTTTTTAAAGACTTCCTTTATTATTTAAAAAGCAAAAGTAAATAAGGGTCAATTATTTTCCATTCTTTTCTGATTTTATTTTCCTAATGACAAAATAGTGATTTTTTTAACACTTTTGATTATTTACTAATTTATCAAAAAAATAGATGAGATAGAAATGTTTGATTTGGGTTATTTTCAAGATGTTTATCACACTTTGTCAACCAACATAGCCTAATATTAGTTTGTTCTATCAAAAATTAGTATGCTTACAATTCGGTTTTAGGTGGAGGAGACCTCCCTAAGGCAGACACTATCAGAAGTGTTTGGATCCCAGAAGTTAACCAAAGTCAAGAGGATAATATCAAGGACAATGTAAAAAATCAGCAAGTTGCAATTCTTTGTGATGAGACAACTGATAGAAAAGGACAGTGTGTTTTTGTTATTTTGTTGAAAACATTATGTGCTGATTCGAAGCAAAGCTTGTTTGTTGGTGCAGTTAAAGTTTTTCAGAACGCTTCAGCAACAGAATGTTTACCGGCACTTGTGGACACCATCACCAACTATGAGATTCCTTATGAAAATGTAGTTTGTGTTGTGACATGGTGCGCGCTACATGACGAAATGTGTGACTTCTTTGAAAGTTCTCTTAAGCGTTGAGTTTCTGCATATACAGTGCTGGGACCACAAACTTAATTTGGTTCAAAATTATTGGTCAGCAGAGCTGCCAGAGCTGAATGAGTGTGTTGCTAAAGCAAAGGCTGTATTTCTGAACACTCGAAAGAGAAAACATAATTATCTAGCATTTCTGAATGAAAAATACAGTAAAGGTGAAAAGTCTGCTAAACTATTTACAAACCCAGTTTTAACGCGATGGAACTCTTGGTTTTGTTCAGTGGTGTACCTCTGTGAATATTTGGTGGATATAGTGGAATATTTTTCCACATTGGAGGAGGTGACAGCAGAACTTAACTACTTCCAGGATATGTCAAATGATAAGGTAACCCTTTATAAGGAAACATTTTTAATTGAGCACTGTTCTGAATTGGTGGAATTAATTAGTATACTTGAAGATTCTACCTATGCCTACAGTCATAAGTTGTATGGTAAAGTGACAGAGCTACAAAGTAATTTTAAACCTATTTCTAACATGAACCATGGAGAAAAACACAGGAAAAATTGAAAATTCTTCCAACTCTAAAACAAGCAAATGTCAAAAGTCAGTTTCAATCTTTAGGACGGCAGTGCCTTATAAAGCTGAATTCACTCCATCAGTCAGACCCATCCAAAACATTTTTTGAAAACATTGGTACTCTTTTTGACATTTGCTCGATTGGGACAAAACAAGTTAATTCTGATCTCTTCCAATCAGCTCGGAAAATACCATTTTTAAAATCCCGCTCTGAAATTAATTTTCAAAGAGGATACTGTGCGCTGCAGACACAAGTGAGAGCTTTGCAAAGCAATAGTAAAAATGTTGACATTTTGGACTGAAAGAAGATCATGAAGAGTTTGCCATCAACAACATAAAATCAATATGGATTCCAGTGTCTAATGTTGGCAGTGAACGTGCATTTTCGGCATATTCCAACATTATGTCGGATAAGAGCACTAACTTGAAAATTGAAAATTTGGAAACAATGTTGTCTTTGTACTTTGGTGATTGACGTGAAGTATGTTGATAAACGGTATGGACATTTTTGTCTTATAAAATAATTCAGTGCAAGTAATTCCTAAGCTATTTGAGTTAATTTATTGCCATTACCTTAAAAAAAAACCTCTTTAAAACTTTTTATACCAAAAATCAGGGTCTTACCCTTTTATTAACCGAAATTCAACTTTTTTATTTAACGAAATCAAGTAATTTTAGTTACCGAAAATCATGGTTTTACCCTTTTATTTACCGACTTTTTATACCGAAATCCAACTTTTTATTTGACAAAATCCAGTGGTTTTATTTACCACAAACCAGGGTCTCTATCAATTTGTGATAAACATGGATTAAAATGCGCAAGAAATAATTATAATAAAAGTGTAAATAGAAATGAGATATATGTCTAACTTGTTTCTTTCAAGAAGGGGTAGGCCATGAAAGATTTGGCTAAATGTTGTAGATGAATGTGTGAAAAAGAGAAACACAAAAGAGTTTTAAGAATAAAAGAGCATGCATGACTCAGTGTATGGATGTTGTTGAAGCGAAGGGAGTATACAAAGATGGGGAAATATGGAGAAAGTTATTGAGGATGGATTAAGTATGAAGTTATTGGTTTCTTTTTAGCTACATGCAGAGTTTCTTGCCTTCCTAATACATGGTGTCTACTAAACTTGACCAATGACCCTTTTCCCTGATCATTTCCTAAAATTCCCCGACTAAAATCCCCCCTCCCTCGTTTTTATATTAATTTTTTTTATTATAATAATTTTTGAAATTTGAATTAAAATTGTTTACTAGAAATTAAAAATATATTACACAGCTACAAGCAAAAACATGACATTATAATTTACTGATTATTGTATTTCATATTTTGAGTAAAATATCATTTTCCCGGATTTTTATTGTGATTTACCAAATTCCCGACTTATTCCCGTTTTTTCCCGATCACTCAAAATTCCTGGCTAATTCCCGTTTTCCCTGATTTTCCCGGATGGTAGACAACCTGTAATAATGGAACGACGTGATTAGGTTTGTATGTATGTTCCTAGTAGTTTTAAATGTAAGAGAATAAGAGTTGGGAGAAATACATTAATAGTTTGTACAACCTATGTTGAGTTCATGCAACAGTTGTTCAATAGCTTTGGTCTTCTTCTGGCCGACACTCGCAGGAAGCTTCATCCTCTGCGAGCGCAGTGACACACCACTAGACTTGAAGTCAGAGAATTTGATGCCTGCGGTCTCCACCGCCTGTAGAAAAGTAAAATCAAAAGAAACAAAGATAAATTGTGTGGCAATTTAAATAAATTGCACAAGTATTTGAATTCTAAATAAATGGTCAAGATTTATATAGAAATAAGATATTTTATAGTAATTTTGTTAATAAATAGTGTTACATAATTTTTGCAACGTGAAAAATACAAGAGTTGAGCTTCAAAATAAGCAGACCATCCAATGGTATTCCAACGGTTAAAAATAATCTTTTTTTATAGTAGCAACATTTTATAAATTAATTTTTACCTATTAAAGTTCTTTAAAAAATTCAAAATGTGTTTCAAAGTTGACACAAAATTTTATAATATTAATATATATTTTTTTGTAGTAAAAACTCAAACATTCATCATGATACAAAGCTAATAGAATGTTTTAAAGATAAAACTACAACTATTATCTTCTTATAATTATAGCACTATCCTATTTAATATAGTGTTATTGTTGTGTTTGAAAAATTGTGATGTAATTAATAAAATCGCAAGATAACTGACAAAAAGTGCAACAGAACAATTTTTTATCCAAATGTAATGAAAATTTTACCAAAAACATGTGACAATGTATTAAATATTGTGATATTCTCAGACATTCAATAAAATTACTAAACACTTACTTTAACGTTTTCAAATTTTTGGGCACCCTAAAAAAATATACAATAGTTTACCAATTTTCTAATATTATTCCGGTTTTCATCTAGTCGGTTGCTCGATTCAAAATTTTAGGATAAATAATTAACATCTTACATGTCTTTCACTGGACAATGAGGCATGATGGCTCCCTCTTCAAGAAAATCGATTCCTCAACCTAGGTTTATTATTCTAACTGAACTCATCATTGTGCAATACAACTTCCTAAAGAGAACATCATAAAAAGAAAGGGGGAAGAAAAGGAAATAGATAAATATCTATTAGGTTATAATAGATTCAAACACATAAACAGGGACATTTAAAAGGAACGATTAATATAAAGGACAAGCATAGGAAATGAACAAATAGGATGTAATTACAGTTGAAATGCTCGGGACCTGACAAGTGCAGGGCCACATAATTTGATTCCCTGGAACCTTTTATATACCTCTTCCCCTCGGCTTACCATATCACTCTACATACTTAGTGCTATGTCATCATCATCATCAACAACATTCACAGTTTCCTGCCACTGGCAGGGCCCGTCTCTAACATAAGCTATGTCAAGCAAAGTAGAATAAAACTTAAAAGAGGAAATAATACACCACCTTTCCCAACTCTTGGTCACTTGAAAGGCATAATTAAGGTGGGGTGGTAGTGAGCGTGAGTTTAGTGCATTAATTTTGCAGTTTTTATAGCACAAACATCTTTTGGCCAAAATAAATCAAATATTTCTTCTATAGAAACATAGAGTTTTGTTTTCTGCACATGCTAATATCAACAGTTGTTGAATATCTGTCATGAGCATGGCATTATTTGGTGACAAACTTTTCTCTTCGTTTAAAAAGTTTGTCACCAAATGCTGCCACGCTCATGACAGATATTCAACAACTGTTGAGATTAGCATGTGCAGAAAACAAAACTCTATGTTTCTATAGAAGAAATATTTGATTTATTTTGGCCAAAAGATGTTTGTGCTATAAAAACTGTAAAATTAATGCACTAAACTCGCTCTCACTAGCACCCCGCCTTAAGGGATAAAATACGGCCAGAATACAAACCAAAACAAGAATTCATTGCTACAAACACTCCTGCAGATGTAAAAAACTTTGGCGCCTGTGTAGTTCTAGTAGCACCTACCTGGTGGCCGACCCTCAAAACTAATGGCAACATATTCAGAACATGCCAGATAATAGAATACCTCAACTGTAAATAATTTAATATATATAAAGATTTAGAAAAAAACCCAGTAAACATGAATGCACACACTAAATAGTTTGCATTTGGTGCCCAAATGCCTGAATGCAACATAGCCTTCATTCAAGCAACATGCAAATATCCATAGTTAAGATTAGTACAATTAAGGGCATCAAAACACTACCCAATCGCCCACTTACATTTGGATCAATACGTGGACGTAGTTGTTGCATTTTCTTTTTGGTAATCTTTTTTTCTGCTTTGCGTGTTTCTGACTGGGCATCTGCTGCGGTAATCAATTTTTGCAGGTCCTGTTGCTTCTTTTCCCGTTCCTTCTTCCTCGCTTCAATCTTGCGCAATTCATTCAATAGTGTTTGCTCTTCCTCAATCTAACAAAAGATGATGTATATATGATCATTAAGAAAAAATTTACCAACTTTGGTTGATAACAATTTTTTATTATTATTATTTGTTTGTTAGAAAAATACTGAAGTCAAAAATAAAACCTAAGTGTTCTATTTTATTATCTAATCTTTCTTTAATTTTTAGTGAATATAATGTTTTGTATGCAATAAGTAAATATTTTATGGATCTCAATAAGTGTGCATAGGTATTGCCTTCCTAGCCTTACTCTTGAATAATGCAAGGTAGGTTATTTACCTGTTCCGTAGTTCTTTCAAAAAGACGTTTCAATTGCTCTTTCCTACGTCGCTCATGATCCGCATCAAATACATAAATTTTTCCTTCATGGCTTGAGCCTGCCCTTGCCTGAAATATTACCAAATAAAAGAAGTTTGAATGAAGAGGTGAAACTATTTGTTCCCAGAGGTTGAAAATGGTAGTGAATCCACATTACTAACAAACTAATTGTAGCGTGTCTTAAATCTTAATGGTGGTAGATAGTACCTTCAAAGGAATCCAAGGTCCTTACAGAGTATTTAACTTCAAGATAAAGAACAAGTAAGATAGATTTACGGCCCTCGTACATCCCTGGGTGTTTTTTTTTAAGTAAGGACCTTTTGCGATAAAATAAAAACTACTAAATATTTTTGAGTAGTTTTTTTAAAAATCCAATATTGTTTCTGTTGTTATTTAAACATTTGCCGTATTGTGAGATATGTTTTTGTAGCCCCCCC
>CABFVX010005902.1:28501-45529 GCA_902151425.1 Timema shepardi
CCCCCCCCCCCCCTTATAGAAATCTACCGCCAGCGAGGTGCAATTCCTGACAACAGTTTTCACTTCGTCGTCAGTGTGGAAATGCTTGCTCATTCTTTTGCACATGTGCGCAGACATCAATAAATGCAGCTGTGTGTCATCTGACCTTGACGAAACTTCACCGCACAATCCAGAATAAACGCCCCAGCCTGCTTCATGACAATGCGAGGCCCCATTCTGTTGCTCAAACACAAGCTCTCGCCGAATCTTTTGGCTGACAGCAATTGGATCACACTTTCTACAGCCCTGACCTTGTGCCTAATGACTACCATCTTTTCCAGCATATGAAAAGTTTCCTCGCTTCCAAACATTTCCACACCGACGACGGTTCAGGAATAGTTTTCCTCGCTGGCGGCACACTTCTATGACGAGGGTCTACAAAAAGGTATCTAATTATACAACAAATGTTTAAATAACAACGAAAGCTATGATGAAAAGTAGCTTAATGTATATAGAATAAGATAAAAAAAACTACCCAAAAATATTTAGTAGTTCCTATTTTATTGCAAAATGCTCCTAACATAAAAAAATACCCCTCGTATGTTATTATTTGTGTGCTTTACATTTGGGTTACTAAACATTTATCTGATGGGAGATTATTTTAAGAGGTAAATGAACTTCCCTCCAAGTACAAGAGGTCTGAACTTGAACTCAGACCATCATAGCCTTAAGACTATTATCGCTGTGTATATCTAAAACAGCGAAACAAATCTTCATTCCTACCTTGGTCAGAATACCGCACACGTTGTAGTATCGCTCCTTTAGGTCCTCAACGCTGCGGTCAGGAAAACGAGCTCTGTCCCAACGGTCTTTGATCACGATGAAGCGCAGGTCAAATCGGCGGCACAGCTCAAACAAGTGATCTGTTTCTGGTTTGCTCCACATTTCAGTCTGCAAGTGTTGACTGTACTCTGTATCTGTGTATGTTGGAATTGGAACTTGCTGAAAAAATAAGCCCCCTTGATGCAATATCATTTTGTTAACAGTTAGGTAGTGACCATTAAAGTATGGGATTTTTTCCATCAAGCAGGGCTGTGGAGTTGGTACTCCCAAGCCTTTGGATACAATATTTTTCTTCTGTCCTACTCCGATTCCTTCAGAAATGGCTAAAATATATTAATTACTAATAAATTTACTGTAGTAAAATAATCCAATACAAATTACTTCATGGGAAGTTCTTTAACATTCTGAATTTATATTTAAATAAATTTGTCAGGCCAAATTACAAATATTACTATATACTGTTATAATATTGTATTATTATTATTAGCACCGCGTCTTACTACCCGTTCGGGTTATACGCACTTACGCTAATGTGTAATGGTAGGGTGATTGTGAGAAGAAATGGAGGACCTACAGTTTAACGTGGAATCCGAACCACGGTGGAGGCCTGGCATTCCCCACATTCACAAGATGTCTTGTCAGAGGTGAAGGAAGGGTTTGGTAATCAGATAAATCTGTGCCGGGACCGAGGATTGAACCCCGGCCGCCAGCACAGAAGTCTGACACCTTACCCCTAGACCGTCAGGTCACCTAGCATGTACAAAGATTGGCAGGCTAAGTCCTCTAAATCAACAATACTTTGTACCACAAGTAGTAATAGATGTGAAATGTGCATAAGAATCATAGGTAGTCAAATAAAAATGCTTTCTTTATTAATTGATACACAAGTAGATGAATTTAATTTACGACTTCGCCAAGAGGACAGGTAAGCAATAATTTAAAGTGGGTGGTCCGCAAGTGCGCTGAATGCTTTTCTAGTGGTCTGCTATTGGGAAAGATTTGAGAAACAATACTGTGGTTGATGTTAACATCAGGATATTTTATTTACATATTACCATCAAATCAATTAGAAGAACACCAAATTAAGTTAATGTTATATGGAAGAAGCTACATAAAAAGGGGATGGAAACACATATAACTAGTCTGTGTTTACATCCTTCTTTCCTGTACTTTCTTCCATCTATACTAACAAACATACCTCAAAAAGTGAAAATAAATTTTCCTTAACGATAAAATTGAGTTAATGTAATTTAAATTAGTTTTTTCATACCAAACATTTGAAAAAATTTGAAATTTTTTTATAATAAAAAAATAAATTATGTGTAAGTATGTCAGTAGCAGGAACTGATACTGTGTGTGTGTGTATATATATATACACACATATATATATATTCCCACATGCCCATTAGTAATGCATCTTTGCTTTTTTGTCAGGAACTGATTTTTTTTAGATGAGTCGAATCCTATAAGAGGAAACATAAATATAACAGAATAATATAAGAAACAATAAGACTTATACACTTAGTTTAGTGTTATATTAAAGGTCTCGGGTCTGGTTGTTAAGTTTTTCTTATAATTATGTTGGGGCTGAGCCACCAATAAACAGTATTAGAGCTTCAAAACATATTCTAATTCAAAAACTTAACCTATTTTTATTCTTTGAAATCTCAAATTTGATTTTTTTCTTGAATAACTGCATCTTACTAGCTATTCAGGCTACACACATATATAATAATTACTCTAATGGGATGGTTATGAAGAAGAAGAAACATTTTAGAGGTAATTTACCCGCATTTGCATGGTAGAAGAGTGGGAAACCACCCTCAGTAGACCCAACTAGGATTCAAACCTCGATCTCCCTGTCATCAGCATGCCAGTCTAACTCTATAATGACACCTCAGATCGTTCGACCACTGGAGCGGGTTATATATATTTACTTACACTAATGGGATAGAGATGAAATATATGATTTAGAGGAAATGCACCTGATATTGCTCAGAGGAAGAGGGGAAATAACTTAGGAATAGCAAGCCTTTGTACATCAAGCCAGGATTCAAACCCCAACCTCTCCATAAATAGGAAACAAAGAGACTAGGATGGTACCTTAGCCTGCATGCTCACTGACGCGGGCGATATCTTATCCGAGTTGGGATAGGGCGAGTAATTAGGAGGATGTGATCAAGGATTTGTCTGGATGGAATGAGATGTACCCGGCTGGGAATCTCAAAACAAATTATTTTAACCCTAATCTTCCAGTATGATTAGTGAATAACCTTTCCTACCAAGGGAGATCAACCTTTACAGGCCGGCCTTGAATGCAATATTCACCTTATTAAATTTGGCGAAAGGGTATTCTGTTCCCTCGTCTGTTGTTCTCCTCCAGTGGTGGAATATGGCTCCATCCGTTCTTGCCGGGTTAGTGAAGGGCATCCACTTCCACGGTCTCACATTTCTCATGCCTAGCTTGGCCTTCATCTGTTTGTAGCCCTGACCTGAAATGTACCAAAATTCTGTGAGTAATATTATTATTATTATTATTATTATTATTAGCACCGCGTCTTACTACCCGTTCGGGCTATACGCACTTACGCTCATGTGTAATGGTAGGGTGATTGTGAGATGAAATGGAGGACCTACAGTTTAACGTGGAATCCGAACCACGGTGGAGGCCTGGCATTCCCCACATTCACAAGATGTCTTGAAAGAGGTGGAGGAAGGGTTTGGTAATCAGATAAATCTGTGCCGGGACCGAGGATTGAACCCCGGCCGCCAGCACAGAAGTCTGACACCTTACCCCTAGACCGCCAGGTCACCTTTTTGTGAGTAATAGTTATTTTATATAATCACTAGTTCATATCTGTTTGTACTATATAAAAATTTGTAGCATATATTATGAAGAAAGATCCCAAGAAGAATGATGGAGTTGAAGTTTGGAGGAAAAATACCTCAAGAGGGACCAGGAAAAAGATGAGAGGAGAAGATAGCAGCAAGTATGCAAATAAGAGAGATGGAGGCTGGAAACAGTTCATGATGATGGTGATCCTGTTTGGTACATGTAGAGTTTTCTCTAATGACTTAAGAGAGTATTGAGTTGTGTTTACCAAGTTACATCAAAATCCGATTAAATATTATTATTATTATTATTATTTAGCACCGCGTCTTACTACCCGTTCGGGTTATACGCTTTAAGTACTAATTACGCTAATGGATTAGGAATTGGGTCGGTTGAATTAGAGGAAGTGAACCCGCATTTGCGTGGAGGGAGAGTGAAAAACCATTTAGGAAAAACCACCCCAGTTCACCCGACCGAGATTCGAACCTCGATCTCCTCGTCCTCAGCAGTTGAGCTCAACACGACTAGCGCGTTAGCCAACTACGCCACCAAGGCGGGCCAGATTGAATAATTTTGTTTTAAAAATCCAGTCAGTTTTCAACATCTTATTCAGTGGTGGGCCAAGGGCATGTAAAGCTTAAAAAACCATGATTTTGCTTCAAATGTACTCAAAGTTGACTTTGGAAACTACAAAGATTCACCATTATTATTATTATTATTATTATTATTATTATTATTATTATTATTATTATTATTAGCACAGCGCCTTACTACCCGTTCGGGTTGTTCACACTTATGCTAATGTGTATTGGTAGGGTGATTGTGAGATGAAATGGAGGACCTACAGTTTAACGTGGAATCTGAACCACGGTGGAGGCCTGGCATTCCCCACATTCACAAGCCGTGATTAATACATGTCTAATCATAGGTGAAGGAAGGGTTTGGCAATCAGATTGAACCCCGGACACTATTAATAAATATTATCGGTAAGGTAAAATAATTTATTTTGCAATAAAATAATTTGATAATAAGATTTAGTAGTAAAAATTATATAAATATTTACAATATAGTTTAATATATACACATTTTTTTAAATATTCAAACTTGGACTCGGCTTGGCAAATATTTTAACTAGATTATTCAATTTTGCTTTGAAACGAAAAGTGTACTTAGCACACACCTGGTGGGAGTTGAAGGAGGAGGTAGAAGAGAGGTCTAAGCTCACTGACAAAAGGAATTACTATCTACCACACACATCTTTTCTCTAGAAACCTGAAAACTACAAAATTTATACTAGCATTACACTAACAAAAATGTGAGGAGTTCAAAGATACTAAATTCAAGATTATTATAAAACTATGTTATAATGAACTATTCAAAACCAATCTCACCTAAGTAATGAAGGAACATATGTCATCAGTGGTGGCTCGTAGCTAAATTTAGCGGGGGTGCTGCTCCAGAAATTTTTTAGCCTTTGTTTTTAAAATTATGTAAAAGGGAAAAAGCATGTATAAAAATAAAAAAAATTCAGGAACTTGATAAAGTCTTAACAAAAAAAAACCTAAACTTTTTTACTTATTTTAAGTTAAATTGTTACGGTTCAAGCTTGATCTATTCATTTAAAAATGAAATCCATTCTTCTTGTTTTAATTTGCGCAAAAAGTTCAATAATTTTCTCCTTGAATCTCTGGATGACAATTTAGGAAATTTTTCTCCATTGAAAGTACTGCAAGCGCATTTAGTCTTTCTGAATTCATAGTGCTTCTTAAAAAAGTTCTTATTCTTTTCAATGTTGGAAAGCAGCACTCTGCCTCTGATGTACTCATGGGAATTGCCAAGAGAATATTTATCAGTTTCGTAATTTCAATAAAAACATCATCTAGATTATTTTCCGAGATAAATTTCAGCAGCTCAATTAATTTGCAATATTCATAAATATCAGTCCTACAATAGAATACTTTTAGTTAAGTTTCAAGCTTTTCTTTGTCAATCATGGGATAAGCTTCAGTGGCCAGTTCTATCTCTTTTGTGGGAGGTTCATTCTTAAATCTAGCGAAGCAATTCTTGTTGAACAATTTAGCAGCTACTAAATGTTTAGTAGAAGAATATCTGTCCATTGTATTGTAAAGTACTGAAGGTGGATGCCCCACATTGGAACGCCATTTGTAAAATACAGATACTGGATGCCCCACATTGGAACGCCATTTGTAAAAGCCTTGAATACTGCCTCTCGTTGAGTACGCCAAATGTAAACGTACTACCCGTATTGTCATCTGCGGTTGAGAACTAGTCCCACGTTGTTGCGCCAATTGTAAAACATGTAGTTTAAACAATAAATATTGGACTAGATGTTGAGATAAATCTGCCCAAGAAATGAGAAAAACTGTGTTTTGCTGTCATAACGACAATTTTATTTGTCCTTAAGTTGTTTTGTAAATAAAATAAACCACCACTTAATGTTATAAAACACTTCCATCTCGTCTGCCGTAGCAGAGTAGAGACACCCGAAGACTGACGTGTCTAACAAGTTAGCGTCCTCTCAAGTCGAGCCATGTGAACCCCCTTATTCACACCCTCGAACCCAGACCACTCCTTGCTTTCTTTCCATCGACCAATAGGGTTAGTTTTATATTTAGCTCGCATTTAGGAAAACAGATGTGCTACTCTGCACCTGCTATTTGTTTACTGCGTATTACAACACGGAAGTAAAAACCTTGTTTCTGACACGTGCAGTTAAAATAAAAGAAAAAGAAACATGGCCGTAGTATAGAAAAGATGACTTTACTTTATTAACTGAAAAGAAGAAATATTAATATATTTACTTTAAAATATGATCGCGAATATTAAAAAGACAGGAAAAATCAATATTACAGTATTAATACATATTTAATCACACACTTCCTTAGCTTCTGCCATGAGTGTTTTTGAAGGACTCTCACAGTTCTTTGAGTTTCTCGATTCTAAAATAGCAGTGTTGAAATTTGTTATATATTCATTAACTTTAAACACACTCATTTCTCGAAATTGCATTTGGTTGTAAATTATTCCAACATGAGGAAAAAGCTCTAACCAAAACTCGAAATTGTCATCATTCAGATATTTTAAAATTCCTGTTGCTTCTGCAATGATTTGATCTGCATTTGATGTTGACTGAATTTCATTATAGCAGTTTTTTAAAGGTTACAAATTTTCATGAACTCTGTTTATGGTCCGTATGTGGAAATTCCACCTTGTAGAGGATGGACATGGAATGCTGACATCCATATGTTTCTTGAGAATGGACACACGTTGTGGTGATCTTGAGAAGAATGTTGGAATAGCCAGAATGTTAGAGAAAAAAATTCTTGCATTTTGTGTAGTACTTGCTGCATTTCTCATTATTAAATTAAGTTGATGAGCATAACAGTGAATGAAATGTGCATTACTATAAACTGCTTTTATTTTTGCTTGAACTCCTGCTTTTTTTGCCTTTCATGACATTTGCACCATCAAATATCTGAGCTATAAGTTTTTGCCCATTTCCTTGAAGGATAATGTCCAATTGTTCTAAAATATGTTTTGATATGCGATCTTCAGTTCGATTTTCTGGATTAAAGAATCCATAAAAAAAATCTCAAATATTTCTCCATTCAATACGTACCATAAAACAAGGACCATTTGAGTGTGTTCCGAAACATCTGTTGTGTCATCAGCCATGACAGCTGCAAAGGAAGCTTTTCTAATTTCCGTCCTTATTTCCTCATGGTATATTTGTAGCAGGCAGTCAAGTATCTCATTCTGAATGGTCTTAGAAACACCTTTGAAGACTACACTGGTTTCTAAGTGATTCTTCAAATCTGAATCTAATTTAGATGCAAAATTTGTTAATCCTCTAAATACCCCACATCATGTCCACGTAAGGGAGTTTCAAAGTTTCCACAAAAGTAAATGCAGTCTATTATTTTGTACAAAATTAAATGGTTCTTTATAACTTTTATATTATGATCATTGATTGGAAGTCTCCTCATTAAGTATGCCTCATTAAGTCTCTACTTAACACTTACGGTTCCTAAAATTACAGTGAAACAACATTATCAACGTGCTTCTTTGACTTCTCATGCTTTTCAGCTTTTTCTTTCATTTTGTTTGTTTCTAAAACCATCTTTTGTCCCCGGTACATCACCTCCAAACAGCAAACACGGGAAGCAAAACAACGCATTTTTTACTTCACAACCGCAAAGCCAACTTTTCCGTTGGTATCATTCAGAATTAAAGCTACAAATATATTTCTTGTGGTTGCTTTTGCCCGGCTGAGATATTAGAATATCAGGTGTTGAACGGTATATTTTCTTAACTGTAACATTCTCATGGAGAGTTAACTGTTAAAACCTGAGCTGTTGAAGTTCACTTACAGTCACAAAACTAATTTCTTGGGGATGCAAGGCCGTGGTTAAAAAATCAAATAGAATATCTGGAAGCAGAATAATAATATAATTCTACACTCTTCTACACTTTGTCACATAAGAATATGGTACACGGTTTTTAAGCACAACACACGCTGAGTAAAAAAAACTTCCTTCCACCATCACGCCAGAGCTGGCACTGCGAGAGCAAAAGTGCTCTCTCTACCTGGCAGTCCCATCTTCCTCCCCACCCCCTTCCTATGTGCGCATGCACACAAGTCAAACACCACATCGCTGGCACTGTGAAGTGCAGTTCTATACAAAGATTTTTGTATCTTTTTCATAAGCTGGGGGATGGCTACTGAAGTACTGACATTAAGCTTAAGGAATATTGTACTACAAAAATAAAGAAAGAATTAAAGAAAAAAGGACTCGTTATATTAAATGTAATTGATAATATCAAGTTGAAATAGGGGGTGCTGCAGTTCCGCAGTGCCTATACATGAGCCACCACTGTATATAATTGAAAAATCTATAAAAGTGCACAACTGAAGCTTAATGCACAATGAATAATCTTCTGCAGAGCTCACACACCATTCTCTTTTGCAACAGATAATATTCTTTAAGCCTAATGGTTAACTCATCTTTTCTTATTCAAACAAAAACACTGTTGCACATCCACTAACGATTTTGTATCCATCCCAGCCAACCAAGAAAAGGCTACATTAGAACTAAATTGAAAACGTAAAGATCTGAACCAACACACCAACCAGAACCCATACACCAGAAGTCAATTTTAAAATAAAGTAATATTATATATTTTAAGGATAAGTAATATATAGATATATAATCAAGATTCCTTTTTATCCTAGCTTAACCAAACCTTAATTATGGTAATTTATTGGCAAAGTTGAGCTAACCTTGCTCATTCCATTCACTAATAAATTAGAATATCAATTCATATTCACAAAAAAAACAAGTCGACTTTTTTAGTATTAGAGGACATCATAATGTAAGATTATTATTATTATTATCATTGCGTCTTACTACCCGTTCGGGTTATACGCACTTACGCTAATGTGTAATGGTAGGGTGATTGTGAGATGAAATGGAGGACCTAATAACGTGGAATCCGAACCACGGTGGAGGCCTGGCATTCCCCACATTCCCAAGATGTCTTGTCAGAGGTGAAGGAAGGGTTTGGTAACATAATGTAAGAGATCATGTAAGAGATCATGGATCCACCATTTCCTTGTGAGAGTATTAATTTTTTAATAATCTGGTATCTAAAGTAAAATACAGTGTAATATAATGATAAGTTGCTTTGGCATCATTCCCCGGTTCATTAGAATGACTTGTTTTTTAAAGTGTATATGCTCACTAAATTGCTAAAGCAAGCAGCTACCTGGATTTGTTGGGAAAAGCGGTGGAGCATCCTTCTTATCATTGTAGAGCAGAGCAAATACTTCTCTATTCATTCCCTCAGGCCTCTTTGACACTTTCGCTGTGATTGGTTTCTTTTTAAGTTTGTCTTGGTTTCCGAGAATTATCTCCTTGGTAATTTCTGGAGCAGAAGGAGTCTCCAGTTCAAGAATATCCCGTACATCTGACATGGTGATCTTCTAGTCTGAAAATATATAGTAGCTACATTAAAGTTTTGTCTATTAGTGGGCCTACTTTATTAGTTATGAAAACAATTTGAAGTTGAATTAATCATGTGGCATAAAGGGAAACATTACAAAAAGAGAAAATGACAGCAAGGTAAAGATAGGTATGTTGTAATTTGTCATAAAATCCTATGTATGATATAAACAAAAATGGGAGAGTACCCAAAGAACCAATATACATGTTTTCATGTGGTATCGATGTTTATGACCACAGCATTTTCGCGGTGACCTGGTATATATGTCAACAAAATGTTTATGACTGAGATGATACCAGAGATAAATTTGTTACTACTTTCCTTGACCAGACTAAACAGTATGGTTATGACCAATGAGCTGAGAATTTGTGCGCCAATTTCAAAACAGCACCACTTCTTATGTTCGATTCATACGAGTATAACTTCAGTGACAGTGGATTTTAAGTTTTTGTAAATTAAAATGGACATAAATTACTAACTATAAATACATAACATTAAGTAGATACTTAAAAGCTGTTTAGCTATGGATAAAAGAAAGAGAGTACTATATGATCTAGGTGTATTTAATATTACATACATCCTTCATGTTTTCTGAAGGTCAAGTTTGGGAAAATATGTTTAGCTTGATATGTTGTGTAAATATTAGGACTAGTCAAAATAAGCACCAATCTAACTAGATTAAAATTAAATAGCTCATTTTTCATCGATTTGTAGTAAATGTAATAGGATTACATAAATTTATCAACCAGCTGTTAGATCTACTCCACCCCAACCTCCATTATTGTTTAAGAAAAACATCTCAAAATCATTTTCGCGCTCGACCTTTGTCAGAACCACTTGCTCGTAAACCCTCAATACCAGTACGTAACCAAGTCAACCGTGAAAACTTGCTTAATAATTGTGGACAGCCCTATCCTAAAGAATATACAGTAGAGTCTCGCTTAACCAACATAAATGGGTCGAGAGAATGTTGGATGAGCGAAAATGTCGAATAATAGAAAGGAATTAAGAAAAAGCCTAATAAACGTCAAACTACGTTATCATTTTACAAATTAATCATCTAAACATCATGTTTTACAACAAACCAACAGAAAAAATAATAATTAAATACACAGTAAAATTATAGAAAGCCTTAACTTCATTGTTATGAGAGATTCTGAGAGGCTCAAGAGTTGATGCTTGATCATCAATTTCGTTGCCATTGCTATTGACAAGAACGATAATTTCTTCATCAGGTATTTCATACCGATAGTCTTTGTTCAACCAACTTTCAGTTTCTTGAGAAGATGCATCCTCACATCCAGGGATACGTTGGACTAAGGGTAGAATGCTTTCTTTGATTTCATCTGTGCTTTCCATTTCTATAACTTCATCTTCACCTAACAGCTTCCTCCATGATTTGGCAATTGTTGGAGCCTTAGCATCAGCCCAGGCCCTTGCAAACCTCTAAGCATCTTTACATGGATGCGTTTCAATTTTTCAATGTCTTGCCCTTCTTCAATTTCTTCCATCATTGTTGACAGTAGCTTCCTGCGATAGTACCTTTTTAGCGTTTCCAAAACGCCCTGATCCATCGGTTGGCATATGGTGTTACATTAGGTGGTAGAAACATAGCCTTAATGTCCCCATCTTGAAGCTCCTCTGCATCAGGGTGTGTCTAACAACAAAATTGCTTTTCTGGGGAGGTTATTTTCTTTCAAAAATTTCTCCATGGAATGAACAAATTCCTTAAAAACAAACTTTGAAAATTTTACTGCTCAGCCACACACTTTTGTGATCGTAGTAGTTTACAGGAAGAGCGGTTTTTGAAACAGTTTTGAAGGATCTTGGATTTTTGGACTGCCCAATCATTGCAAGGTCAATTTTGTGGTTTGCTGTAGCATTACTGCATGCTAAAATTGTCAGTCTTTCTTTACTACGCTTATAGCCAGGGGCAGTTCTGGCTGCAAGACTCTTACTAGGTAACATTTTGTAATTAAAGCTTGACTCGTCACAATTAAATAGTCGATCACTCGCTAGGCTTTCAGTTTCAATAAAGTCTTGAGATTTTTTTCTTGAATGCCTCCATTGCTTGAAAATTTGATGACAGTTTCTCACCACAAACACTTAACTGACGGATCTCATTATGTTTCTTCCATCTGTCGAGCAAAGCAACGCTTGCTGTAAAATCTGGGTCCCCTTCATTAAAATCATTTCGAAAATGCAACACCTTGCTGTGAAATAAGTCTTGAAATAGGCACACCTAAAGTCTCTGAACTGTGTAAACCAAACGTACAAAGCCTCGCTAACTTTTTCATTGTTTTTCTCTTTTTTAGTGCACCATCTGTAACTCTTGAGGAACACCATTTTTATATTTCTAATCGTTTCATTTTCCAGTCTTCTACTGTTACCTGTCCGACACCATAGTCGTCAACTACATTCTGCATTGTCTCACCTTTGTCCAGTGTCTTTTATTGCCTCAAGTTTTTCTTCCATTGATAAAACTTTTTTTCTTTTAGTCGCCATACTTGCGTGTATTTAAGTAAAAACTGTTCCTCAACACAACTACGTTACTTACGTTAACACACACACACGTAAACACTGCACAGTAACACAACAGTAAACCGATCCGCATACAATAACAAACTGCAATGAGCAACCGTTAGGAAAGGTGAGACATGACCGACACGCGCGCACCTCTAGTGTACAGCCGGGGCAACTGAATGGCTGTGGTACAATAAGGAGCAAACAAGAGGGTTTTTTTAAATTCAGGGATCTCAGATAAAATGAAATGTCGGATAAGCAAATTTTGGTTAAACGAGACTCTACTGTATATATTTTTAAGCACCACCCCTTACACGCCCATGTAGTTATTACTCTAATGTGTTGGGGTTTATTAAGGTTGAATTTAGAGAAAGTATACCCTCAGTACAACTGGCCGAGATCAAACCTCGATTTACATGTCACCAACAGTCCAGTCTATTGCAAGAATGATGCTTTAGACCATGCAGCCACCAAAGTGGGTCCGAAAAATATTGTTTTTACAAACACATGCCAATCCACATCCAAATTTTCCTTTTTTTCATAGCAAGCTCAACTCTTGAAAATGAGACACAGTTTCTTGTTTGAAGAAATCGCGAACCCTTTAATAATGAAATTACACAACATAAAGTCTTGCAAGTTTCCATCTCAACTAAACAGATTACAGCTTCCAGATGATGTCACAAATATAAATTAATGTCTAAAATATTATGATACAAACCTAACTTTCAAACCTTTGATCATCTATAGGCTACAAGCAATAAGCAAGTTTTGGTGATTGAATTGGTTACATCTTGGTATCAAGTGTTATCATATCAACCAAATAGTTCTGACCAAGGTGGAGCGAAATTACATCGAATTGTTTTTGTTTTAATTACTTATCTGTAATAAACACTACTTACTGTCATATATTTCTAGTGTGATTGTTGTCCATTTTAATTTACATGTGACTGTTAAAATCCATTGATGGATATAGTGTGATCCGTGGGTGAGATTCTTTTTTTTTCTTTGTCAAATATGGTAGGCCTACATTTAATGTTCTATACTAGGCCTATAGCACCTATACACACAACAAGAGTCAAAATTGTTATTTATTCACACATTAAAGGTTAGGCAAACCTCGGTAATTTTTATTTATTCACACATATGCCGTTCATAAAGCGAGAGACCTTTTCGAAGATAAATTATTATTAGCACCGCGTCTTATACCCGTTCGGGTTATACGCACTTACGCTAATGTGTAATGGTAGGGTGATTGTGAGATGAAATGAAGGACCAACAGTTTAACGTGGGATCCGAACCACGGTGGGGAGGCCTGGCATTCCCCACATTCACAAGATGTCTTGTCAGAGGTGAAGGAAGGGTTTGGTAATCAGATAAATCTGTGCCGGGACCGAGGATTGNTCACAAGATGTCTTGTCAGAGGTGAAGGAAGGGTTTGGTAATCAGATAAATCTGTGCCGGGACCGAGGATTGAACCCCGGCCGCATACACTGTAAATAAAAGACGTAATGATACTTGTGAGACAGGTGACGTATCAGTATTAAATAGCAGTGTTAACATGGTTGGCTGGCTAGATCATGTGATACCCTTCACTTATAGTTCACGTAACGTGAAATATCCTCCAAGACAACTCTTACTATAAGTGAGTGTTAAGTTAACCCCATCGTGATGGCTTCCATTTAAAAACATGAGAACCTTTACGTTAAGTGAAAGTTAAGTTAACATTAAGTTAATCGTGGTCATGGCATACTCTCTTGTAGCCAGTAGGGTACCAGGAGCGCAAATTCAATGAGTTTTGTTTCAATTGTATAGCTATTCAAAATTATCTAACTTTATAAATTTCAGCAAGTAACATAACTAATAGGTATTATTAAATTCTACACATTTTAAAGTATGTATTAGTAAAAATATATTATAATATAAAGTAAAAAAATCTAAGAATATATTTTTATAATTATATTCTATGTATAAGGTATTATTTCATAAAGCGTATAATTATTATGGACTATAGCTTAGGCCTATCGATTTTGATATGAAATTATGATTACATATTTAACATTGTGTAAAAAACTGTAACTTTTAAGCTTATATTGGCTATTATTTGGGCACAACTTCTAGGCTTGCCATTATGTAGCGAGATTATTATTATTATTATTTCTAGCATCGCGACTTACTACCCGTTCGGATTATACACACTTATGCTAATGTGTAATGGTAGGGTGATTGTGAGATTAAATGGAGGACCTACAGCTTAACGTTGAATCCGAACCACCGTTCACAAATTGTGATTAATACACGTCTTGTCAGAGGTAAAGGAAGATTGTGGCAATCAGATAAATCTGTGCCGGGACCGAGGATTGAACTCCGGTAGAGTCCTATTAATTTTGTCGAAAGTTTACTGACATAATTAAAGCCATTATATATTAATCACATATTTACTTTGAATTATTTCTTAAGTCACATCACAAACTAACATATTTTCAATGCATTTGTTAGTTCTTCAAAAAGAAACACACATTTGTTAACCAAATTATTTGAGTTTATACAACAAACAATAATAAAGTAAAGCTGACAAAAGAATTCCACAGCCACATAACCGTTTATTCTAGGGGAAAAGAAGAGACAAGTGACAACATCCTACTTTTAAACCAGATATAACCAACCATTGGTCTAGCATTAAACCGTTAGAGCGCACGCCAAACATAAAATGATGAATCACGTTATAAGTTATGACCAAAGATGGCAGTAACAGATATGAATAATTTTAATTGTATCGCAAATAATAGTTATTTATAATATTAAAAGAAAAACAAACTAACGTAAATAATAATGTTCATGCAAATAATAATTTTTATTTGGTCGTTAATATTAATTGTATGTAAAAAGAAACCCTACATAGGTGTAGAACCTTGTGCACAGACAATTTCCTTCTCTGTGACCTTATGTGACCTGGATATGCCGTTATTATCAAATTATATGTATTTAAAGTTAGATATTACTCCTCTACAGTCTAAACGCACCACGTCTTACAACTCATTCGGGTCATACGTCCATGTACTAATTATTAAAATGGGTTCTTATATGAGGAAAGTGTAATTTAGATTAAGCGCACCCGCATTTTCGTGGAGGGAGAGGGTTAAAACATTTATTGAAAAAACCCTCGGTACACCCAACCGAGAGCGAACCACGATCTCCTTGTCCTCGGCAGTCTAATCTAGAGCGAGACTAGTGAGTTTGACCGTGTGGCCACCGAGGTGTGTTACAATCTTCTCAGTACAATCACAAACCTGACGGATTAAACTGTTGTTAGCTAATAGTTCAATCGAGTCTTCGTCGGGTCTACTGAGGATGGATTTTGATAAACTGTTTTCCACTCTCTCTTCGAGCAAATACGGGTGCCCTTATCCCTAACACACTGGCGTAATTAACATAGCCCAAATGCGTATAAAGACGTGGTGCTAAACATATATATAGTATGCGTATATCATATCTGTAATTTTTACACACACTGAAATATTAGGACGTTTATAGAAAATACAATATAAAGATGTGTTGTATAATAATCTCTTGTTGCTTTCCCTGGTTGTGTATAGAAATGAAATGTTTGTCCATCTGTCTATCTGTAAGTCTATTTGTGCCTCTATCCCGCCCAAACCCCTGTACCAGCTGACTTGAAATCTGGAATGGGTACACACGCATAGCCCATTGGATAGTTAAAATTTACTTACGCCATTTCGTTTCAAAGTAGCAGCTATAAAACAATCACGTCCAAATCACGTGATAGTTTACTTAAAGATTAAAATTGATAGTAAACAGCTACTCAAGCGATGTTTAGTAAAATTAGTATCCAAGCACAATTTAAAATTACAAAAAAAAATAAAAAAATTCATTTTTCCGTTACAAAGACACCTCGAAATAGGAAATTTAAAATTTTGATTGGATTTGTTATTAAATTAATTAAGGAAAATAATTAAATAGGTTTATAAATGAACGCTGAAAAAATAGTTTAGATATTATTGTGAACAACATATAATTTGATAGACTTAGAGTTCAAACATTTATGTAAATTTTTTATAGCAGTAATGGTATTAGATTAGAAATTAGGAAAATAACACAGTCGGGAAATGCATACTAGTATTCGGTCAGTTGGTTGTAATCATCTTGCCTGCTGTAAAGGAAAGTAAAACTCAGAATATACAAAACAATAATTGTACCTGTTGCTCTCTATGGGTGTTGAACATGGTCTCGTACCTTACATGACAAAAATATGCTTAGGATGTTCGAAAACAAGGTTCTTAGGAAGATTGTAGGTCAAAAAATGGATGACGATAGTAGGGAGTGGAAGAGGTTACATTGTGAGGAGCTACATACCCTGTGCTCATTAACAGATATTGTTAGGGTAATTAAATCTCGCAGATTATGGTGGGCGGGACATGTACCATCAAGGCACTGACTGGTAGAGCCAAATGGGAAGAGACCAGTGGAAAGACCCAGACGCAGATGGGGGGATAACATTAGACTGGACCTGAACTATACTGGATAGAGCTAGCTCAGGATAGGGATAGGTGGAGTACCTTTTTAAGTGCGGTGATGAACTTTTGAGTTTCTTATACCATAGAGTAATTAAGTACAGTAATTAGAAACTTAGTCGGAAGAAACAAAATGAAGAGTTTATTTTTTCTTTATGTTGGTAGCAAAACGTTGCCCGGGATAGCCACGAAATTCAATGTAGGGCTACCCAAGACAACGCCGGGTACTTCTGCCAGTAGGTACGTAAAGGTGCCTCAGTAACTAATTAGGGTTTTTAAATTAAATTGCAACCCCCC